>PVJC01000381.1:64023-130274 GCA_004026665.1 Murina feae
GGGGCCCGCCCTCTGGCTAAGGCCCTTCCTGCCGGCAGGTGGGTGCTGGTGCTATTGGCTGCGAGCTACTCAAAGGCTTCGCCCTCGTGGGCCTGGGGACTGGGGCCCGAGGGGGCGTGACCGTGGCCGACATGGACCTCGTGGAGCTCTCCAACCTCAGCCGGCAATTCCTCTTCAGGGCCCAGGACATTGGGGTGAGTGTCGGCCCCTCCCAGCACCCCTTGTCTCCAACTGTCCTCCACGGTGCCCCCCCCACACACACACACACCACCCAGCGCCCTATGCTTTCTTCTCAGAGGCCCAAGGCAGAGGCGGCTGTGGAGGCCGCTCGCCGCCTGAACCCAGACCTGCAGGTGACCCCGCTCACCCACGCTCTGGATCCCACGACGGAGCACCTCTACGGGGACAGCTTCTTCTCCCGCGTGGACGGCGTGGCGGCTGCCCTGGACAGTTTCCAGGCCCGTGAGTGCTTGACCTGGGAACTCAGCACCCCCCCTCCTCCCCGCCCCCTGCAAGGCCGCCCCTGACCCTCTGCTCCTCCCAGGGCGCTATGTGGCTGCTCGCTGCACCCACTACCTGAAGCTGCTGCTGGAGGCAGGCACGCAGGGCACCCGGGGCAGCGCCTCTGTGTTTGTGCCCCACGTGACGGAGGGCTACAGGGCTCCGGCCTCCCCTGCTACCCCCGGGGATGCCCCCTACCCTATCTGCACCGTGAGGCACTTCCCCAGCACCGCGGGGCACACCTTGCAGGTGGGGAGCACCCCAGACCCCGTCCTGCGCTCAGTCCTGCAGGCTGTTCCCGCCTGACCCTCCTGCTTCCGTCCCCGCCCCTCTGCAGTGGGCCCGGGAGGAGTTCGAGGGGCTGTTCTGCTTGCCTGCCAAGACCATCAACTGCCACCAGCAGTAAGGCCTCCGCCAGGGAGGGGGGAGTCCAGGGGCCCCAGATCCAGGGCCTTCAGGCTTCGCCTCAGACGCCCCCCTCTCCGCAGGGCCCCGCTGCAGACGGTGGGCGTCCTGAGGCACCGTCCACGGAGCTGGCAGGACTGCGTGGTGTGGGCCCTCGGGCGCTGGGAGCTGTGCTTCGGCTACGGCATCACGCGGCTGCTCAGGAGCCACCCCCCTGACAAAGTGGGTGCTGGGGGCCCGGAGGCTGCGGGCGGGCGGGCGCAGAGGGACCGCCTGGGCCCAGCAGCCTCCCTTTCCTCAGGTGCTTGCGGACGGAACGCGTTTCTGGTCGGGTCCCAGACAGTGTCCTCAGCCCTTGGAGTTTGATGCCAGTCAAGTGAGTGGGGCCCTTGAGGGTAAAAGTGGCACCTCTGCGTCCTGGACAGATGCGGACAGGGCCGTGTTGGGACCCGCGGGTGTCCACGTAGCGGGCAGAGGCAGGCACTCCAACACCCCCAGTGGGCGGGGACCGCACACGCGCACCCACGGGTGCTCGCTCTTGTTCTGACTGCAGGACACGCACCTCCTCTATGTGCTGGCGGCGGCCCATCTGTACGCTCGGATGCACGGGCTGCCGGGCTCACGGGACCCGTCTGCGCTCAGGGAAATGCTGGAGCTGCTGCCACGGCCTGACCCCCAGCACCTGGACCCCATCCTCTCCAGTGGCCTGGCTTCCCCGGAACTGGGTGAGGTCCCTGGCCCTGCCCACCCGCAAGCTGCCGCCAAAGGCTCGGTGCTGCCTTCAGTGTGGAGGAAAGACGGGGCCTGGGGCCCTGCAGCCAACCCACCACCGCGCAGCACATCCTCGGGCCCCTCTGCAGGCCCCTCCCTGCCGCCTTCCCTGCCCCCACCCTGATCCCATTCCCTTGGCAGGTTTTGTTTTGCTTAGGAAGGGAGAGGGAGAGAGAGAAACCTCAGTGAAGAGAGAAGCTGCCGCCTGCACGCCCCCTGCACTTGCCCTGACCGGGAGTCGAACCGTGACCTCCTGGTTCACAGGTCGATGCTCAACCGCTGAGCCACGTCAGCCGGGCCACTTGGCAGGTTTTTAAGCAAAAAAAAAAGCACAAACCGTTGGACTCTGAGGAGCACTTATCTATGGCCCTAGGTTAGGACAGGGTCATGCAGCACACACATGCATGCAGACACACACATGCATGCAGACACACACGGAAACATGGACACATGGGATGGAGAGGAGACGGCAGAGTCAGTCAGGTCTTTCCGAAAGGGACCAGGAAGAGGCCCGGCTCCGGGCAGAGTGCAGGAGGCAGGAGACAGGCCAAGGACTGTCCCTCCTCCCGACAGACCCCCGGCAGGAGGCGCGGCTGCGCGAAGCCCTGCGAGACTGGCGTGAGGGCTCCCCCCTGGAGCCGCTGAGGTTTGAGAAGGTGGGAGCCGAGGGGCAGAGGGCGAGGCTGGGAGGCGGCTGGGGGAGGGCAGGGGCTAAGAGGGTAGGGTTGGGGCCTTTGGCCAAGTCCTCTCCGCGGGACTGGGGGCAGCTCCCTTCCCTTCTCTGCTGAGGGGAGAGGTGAGCATCCCTGGACAGGACTGTGGGGAGATTGGCGCAGCCGCACACGGGCGCCATGGGGAGGGGCGGCAGCGTTAACGCCTGTGGGACCTGAACCTCACAGGACGATGACAGCAACTTCCACGTGGACTTTGTGACGGCGGCAGCAAGCCTGCGGGCTCAGAACTACGGGATCCAGGCGGCCACCCGTGCCCAGGTAACCCTGCCTGCTGCCCCCCAGCGTGGAGGCAGGGACCCAACCCCGGCCCACACCCCGGCCCAAACCCAGTTTCCTGTTGTCGGCAGAGCAAGCGGATCGTGGGCCAGATCATCCCCGCCATTGCCACCACCACGGCGGCCGTGGCGGGCCTGCTGGGCCTGGAGCTCTTTAAGGTGGTGGGTGGGCCCCGGGCCCGCGGTGCCTTCCGCCACAGCTACCTGCGCCTGGCGGAGAACGCCTACAGCCGCTACGTGCCCCGCGCGCCCGCCGTCCACACGGTGAGCCCTACACCCACCCACTCCTCGCTTGGGCTCTCCCTGCACCCACCCAGAGGCCCCCTCTGGCTTCTGGCTTGCACCCAAGCCAGGACTCTTAAGACGCCCTCAGCCCCCTCCCTGCTGCTGGGAAGCCAGACTGGGACATGTCAGACACAGGAAGTAGCCATCAGCCACCCCCACCGCCCAGCGCTCCGAGGCCCTGGGTCTGGGGGAGCTGCAGCTTTAACTCATTAGTGAGCCAGACAGGCCCAGCTCCCTCCTTCCCAGGAGCACCCCTGAGGGGGAGGGGGGATGGGGAGGGGATTAGGGCTCAGCCTCCGCTGCACGGCCTGCCCTGCCCCATCCACACGGAGTCAAAGGGCACTGAGCTCCTGGCGTCACGGGGGTGGGTCTGTGGCACAGGCTGTGCCCTGGGTCGTGTGGGCATGGAGGGAGCGTGCTCGCACATCTGTGTGCCAGGTGGGAGGGCAGGCTCTTCTTCAATGCGGGCTCTCACGGGGCGCATGCAAGCACACGTGTGGGTGTCCCTGGCTGCTGTGCATATGTTCCTTCGAGAGCAGAGCTGTGAGGGGCCCTGGCTGTGTGCCCAGCTCTGCAGTCAGCTTTCCCTTGGGGCGCAGAAGAGGGGGTGGAGAGGATGTCCTCACCAGGGGAGAAGGCAGAGGTCATGGGCCAGCACTGGGCTTTGGCTAAGAGTCCCCAGGGTCCCTCAGGGCACAGCATACAGAGCGGCTTTGTGAGGGGCCCTGCCCCCATTAGCACACAGGCCGCCTTTGTGCATGGTGGAGGGGAGGGGATAGGATCCCCCCATCTCACCTCTGGTCTTGTCTCAGCTTGACCCCACTATATTTTCTGAGGGGGAGGGGGTTGGCAGGATCTCATGCCCAGGTCCCTGGCTGCCTGCCACCCTCTGTCCTCAGCTCTGGGCACTAGACCCCTGAGACTCTTGAAACAGGGACGAAGGGGCAGGAAGAGGAGGCCTCTGTGGACTGTCCCTGCAGAGCCTCCAGCCAGTGAGGTCCCAGGAGACACTGTGCCCCTTGTCCCTTTGTGCCCATGAGCAGCCCAAGGCTCTGGCGGTGCAGGATGAGGGGGGACAGGCTGTACACCCCCTTTCCCAGCATTTGAGGAATAAGCGGCTTCATTGGAGACTCCAGCCCAGGCCGGGCTCGGCTCCCACTTCCTCAGGAAGCACCGCCCTCCCCCTCCTACACAGCCAGCCTGTGAGGGATGCTGTTTCCCCATGTGGGGGCCCCATGGCCATTTCCTGTGCGGCCTCAGCACGGGCTGGGGTGGGGCTGAGCCTCTGGGCCCAGAGCCCACCGCCCACCCCCAGCCCCACGGCTGCTTCCTGCCTCCCACCAGTGCTCCTCTAGGGAAGGCCATGGGCTGCGGGAGCCCGCAGGAGAGGGTATTTGTGGGAAGCTCCTCACTCCCCGCCTCCCCCCTGCAGTTCCACCACCTGACCTGGACCTGCTGGGACCGCCTGAAGGTGCCCGCTGGGCAGCCCGAGAGGACCCTCCAGTCACTCCTGGCCCATCTCCAGGTGTGCCTCCCCTTCCCTTCCCTGCCCCCGCCCGGCCCGCCCGGCCCAGCGGCACCTGACCCGTCTCTCTAGGAGCAACACGGGCTGCGGGTGAACCTGCTGCTGCTGGGCAAGGCCCTGCTCTACTCGGCGGGATGGGCGCCTGAAGAGCAGGCCGGGCGCCTGTGTCTCAGGTGAGCTCACGCCTGGCTCCACTCTGTGCCTGGAGGTTGGAGGCGGGGGACTCTCCTCCCGGCCCCATCTGGGCCCCTCACACCTACATGATGCTTTCTTTTGCCAAACGGAGCCAGCAAACGGGCTGGGGGTGGGGTGGGGGCAGAGGGGCCTCCAGGAGCTGCCGCTCCTCGGCCTGCTCAGCGCCCCCTTCAGAGCCCACTCCCCAGGGACAGGCGTTTCCTGCCTCCTGCTGCCCCGCCAGCCGCTCCGAAAATAGTTGCAGATGTTTCCTGTCTTGAGTTTCTGCTGCTCCTGGCTGGGCTCCTTCTGGCCCTAGTCCATGGTCACTCTCTGCTGCCACTGCTCAACGACCCAATCTCCCCACTCCCCAGGGTGACAGAGCTGGCACAGCGGGTGACGGGCCGGCGGGTGCCCGAGCCTGGGCAGCGGGTGCTGGCCCTGGAGTTCGGCTGTGAGGGCGAGGAGGACGGCACCACTTTCCCACCCCTACACTACGAGCTGGGACCCGGCAGCAGCCCCTGCACCCCGGTCGGGCCCTGTGCGGGGCCCACAGTAGGTGCTCAATAAACGCTGCTGAAGGAAGTTGCAGACGCAGAGGCTGGGTGACGGAGCCTGGGCATGGGGCATGATGACGGCGCACAGGGACCCCTGGAGGGGGAGGCTCTGTAGATTCGCCTGCCCTGGCTGTGTCTGGAGGGCTGGGGCCTCCTCCCAGAGACTCGCCGTGGAATCAAGGACAGTCCAGAGCAAGGTCTTTATTGCCCGGGGCTGGGCGCGGGGTCAGAGGTAGCTGACCACGTCAGTACAGATGATGGGCTGGCGGCTGCGGCAGCTCATGAGGGCGGCGAAGCGGGAAGTGTCCGTGGGCAGCTCGGGCTCGGCTCGAGGGGGGCACGACAGGCGCTTTCCCGCCATGGCTGCCCGGCGGGCCCTGGCCAGCTGGCGCCGCAGCTGCTCTGAGAGGCCCAGCAAGAACTGGGGGGGCCGAGCGCGAGCACGGGGTGGCCCCGCGCGGTCCCCCTCGCCTGCCGCCTCGGGCAGCTCCATCCAGTTGTGCACGAGGTCAGCGAAGCAGTTGTCCCCCAGCACCAGAGGCTGGCGGCTCCGGCCTCTGCTCAGCAGGGCCGCTGTCCAGTCCTCAGCCTCCAGGCCCCGCCAGTGCTCCAGGCAGGCGTCTGGGGTGGACTTGGGTCGTGGCCGGTGGGCAGGTGGCGCCCTGGTCACAGGGGACCCGCTGGGCAGGGGGATCCCGCTGGCGGAGAGGCGCTGCCTATGGGGGCGCCACGCGGGGGGTGCAGGGTGCCGGAGGGCAGGCGGCTCTTCCTCTCGCCAGGTGCTGCCTGACACCTCAGAGAAGCCCGAGTCCCAGTCCAAGGTGGGCTCCCGAGGGCCCTCCCAGGCCACACGGCTGTCCCCTGCCACCACACCTTCCTCCTCTTCTTCCTCCACACAGCAGACCGAGTCCTCTTCCAAGGCGTCAGAGGCCCTGAGCCGGAGGTGGACCCCAGGGCCGGGTTTGGGGGGTGTTGGAAGGGGGCCAGGCATTGGAGGTGAGCCCATGTCCCGGCCACACGGCTGTGGAGGAGCAGAGAGCAGAAGTCGGAGGGGCAGTGCTTGCCACCCCTCCCAGTCTGGCCAGGCCAATCCCAGAACAGAGGGCCCGGGAGGTCTGGACAGGCCCGGGGCACGCAGCAAGGCCTCGGGGCACACAGGGCATGGGGCGCTGGCACACGAAGCTCCCGGCTCCCAGGAGCGGCCTGGTGGCAGTGTGCAGGCTGCGGCACGCAGAGCTGGGCAAGTCAGCACCCGCCACCCACCGGGCGGGAGGCAAGGTTGCGGGGCAGGAATCGGGAAGTAGGTCCTGCTCAGGGCTGGGGGTTGGGGTGGAGCATCCCGAGCATTTGAGGGATTCGGCCCCCCAAAGCCCACAGAGCACTCGCCCAGCGGGGGTGGAGGAAGGAGGTGCAGGCGAACCTGGGAAGGGGCGGCCACAGTCCCCCAGCGCCTCTCGGTCCCTCAAGCCCCAGTTCCACCCCAAAGGAAGCGCCTGTCCCCACCTCCCCAGCCCCCTCCGCAGCCCGCAGCGCGGCCAGCTGGGCGGCTGTTACTTGATGCCCAGCGCCGCTCCCAACCGTCCGAAACCCGACGCGGGCCATCTGGGCCACCCGGGCGGCTCCGCCCCCATCCCGCTTGGGACGGGCACTCGGAGCGGACCCCCACCCGCTGTCGTTCGCCCGACGAGCCGCGCACCCCGCACGCGCCCCTAAGAGTCACACCGCATCGGAACCTCACCAGTTCCCCGCGGGGCGGGCCCGGGAAGCTGTCAGGCCGAGCGCTGTGCATCCCGCGCCGGAGCCCCCGCCGGGCCTGCCGGGTCCCCTGCGAACTCCAGCGGGAGCGGCCGGGGGAGGGGGCCGCGGGCCAGCGGCGCCTCTGCCCAGCGCGGCCGCTCCTTGCTCCCGCCGCCGCCGCCGCCGCCGGCGCTGCCCCAACATCTGGCGGCCTCGCCCCACCCCTGGCGCCGCAGCCAATGGGCCGGGGCGGGGCTGGCGTGGCCCCGCCCCCAGGGCGGCCGGGCGGGTGAGCGCCCCGCCCACTGCCCGCTCGGCTCCGGCTCCGGCTCCGTGGAGGGCGGGGCCGCCGGCCGCCGGGCGGGGTCTGGCCGGGACTCCCCGACGCCCCGGGCGGCTGAGCTCACTCTGGCTGCTGCGTGACCCAGAGCGCGTGGCTCCCCCGCAGTAGCCTCAGTTTCCCCAGTTGCACCGAGTCTGTCCCCCGGCTGCGCCCTCGTGCGGGCTGAGTGAGCCCAACCCCTGAGCCCGCTCCCGGGGCGCCTGGACAATCCCTGGAAGTGATGGCTGGGCCCGGTGCCTCGGAGGACGCGGTAGCCAGCTGGGGCCGCGGCGGCAGCCCCGGGAGGAGCCTCCCGCAGCGGCGGCCGTCCTGCCGCGTCCGGGCCAGCTTGGCCGGGCCGCCCTCTAGTGGGGAGCGCGGTGAAGGGCGATTTCTGCGGCGACATCTGCATCCCCCGCAGACTGAGGGGCGCAGGGGGTCAGGGCGGCGCCCTCCGGTGAGGACGGCAGAGCCTGCTCCCGGGGCGCCGGGACTTCAGGCTGGAGTCAAAGATACTGTCTGACTGGACACACCACCAATCAGCAGCCAGGGAAATGCCGGCCACGAGGGGACTCCAAGAAAGCGGTCCCTCCCCGGGGTCTGGATGAGCCATGCTGGGCCCTCCAGGGAAAAGCCCCAGGACAGGAGTGGACAGGCCTTCACACAAAGGAGGCCCACGATGTCTGTGATGGTGGGGGCCGGCAGGGCGCAGGCGTTAGTAAACCGGCCCCAGTAGCCTTGGGCATCGCAGGCTTTGCTCTTGGTGTGATGGGGGCACTGAAGGGCGTGTGAGCAGGGAATGCCCCGGGCTGGCTCCTGTTTAGGAGGTCCCCGCTGTTTGGGGAGAACCACTCTGTAATCAGCACGAGGGCCTCAGGGGGGCTGATGGAAAAAAGGGGGTCACTTTGGGGTGTGTTTTGAAGCTAAGATCAGGCCTTGGTGATGCTTGAATATGGGCAGGGAGAGAGCATCAAGCATGACTCCTGGGTTTCTGGCCTGAACATCTGGTTGGATGGGATTGTCGTGAACTGACCCAGGAAAGACTGGAGAAGAGTGGAAGAAAAGGAAGATCACAGGATGGTTAGTGGACATGTCACTCTCGAGATGCCTGTTAGACTCCATCCATCGGAGGGGCGGGGCGGGTCAGCGTCTGGTGTGGGACTCGGGGTCTGGGAGAGAGATCAGCCCCGAAGCCTTGGCTGGAGGCCGAGCGAGAGGATGGCACTTAAGGCCACGTGCCGGGATGTGATAGCAAAGGGGAGCTCGGAAGTCAGGACTGTGCCCTGGAGCACCGCGGGGAGGAAGGAAGACGAAATAGAACCTGTAACAACAAATGGATAATTCTTTTAAAACATTTATTTTTATTGACTTCAGAGAGGAAGAGAGAGAGAGAAACATCAGTGATGAGAGAGAATCATGGATCGGCTGCCTCCTGCACACCCCACACTGGGGATCGAGCTTGAAACCCGGGCCTGTGCCCTGACCAGGAATCGAACTGTGACCTCCTGGGTCATAGGTCGATGCTCAACTACTGAGGGACACAGGCCGGGCCAAATGGACAATTCTTAAAGGGTACAGCTCAATAAATATTAAAACCTGTAGACACTTGTGCATCTGTCACCCAGATCAAGGTGTACGAATGTCCCAAGATAACTGCTACTTGGTTTCTGTCACCAAGGGTTCCATTTGCCTGACAGAGGTAAACAGCTTCTGAGAGATTTTGTTGTGGCTGGGCTCAGACTTTGCAGGCAGATAACACTCTGCCGGGGATGGCAGCTGGAGTTCAGACGCTATGCTTAGCCCGCTGTGCACCGTCTTGTTCCACCTCCAAGGATTCCATGGCCAAGACTTCCCTGAGCTGTTTCCGCATCTGAAGCTTCTCCCCTCACACTCCCCTCGGGTTGTAATGAGCAGAGGAAATCCTTGGTAGCAATGAAAAAACGGGGTTTCACAGGCCTCTGGATGCCTGTCTGGAGTCTAGAGCTCAGTGAGGGGGTGTGTGGGGGGGTGGAGAGGTGGGGGAGTGGGTGATGGGTGGGGCCAGAACCTGGGAGGCCCAGGAGTCCCGCCTACCCAGTGTGTTTGAGTAACTCACCTGGCAACAGGTGAGCCTGGCAGAGGCGGCTGGCTTCCCAAGTCTCCTCCGCTGTCCTGTTGGTGTCTGTGGGCGCGATGGTGCTGCTCAGGCCCCTGGCAGTTCTTCTTGCTCTGGCTGTCTCTGGTGAGGAACTGGTGGGTGGGGCACCCCGTTCTCCCCCTTCCACACACTCCACAGGGGAGGCTTGAGCCTTCAGGGATAAGCTGCTGTGGAGGGAAGGGTTGGGGGAAGCCAGGAGAAGGCAAAGGTCTGGACCCCGACCCTCTTTCCTATCTCGGCTTCTTCCTCAACCAAGTCCTCACTCCCAACCTGTGACGTCAGCCGACCTAGGGCTGGATGTGGAGGGACGTGCCAGGCCCTGTGGCAGAAGGCAGAGCTGTGCTCCTGGCAGGGTTCCATGTGCAAGGAGCCCTCTGGCCGACGGCCTCTCCCTCCCAGACCTCCACGGCCTGCCCTGGTTCGTCAACGTCTCCGAGAGCCGGGGGCCCGGCACCATCCTTTGGTCTTTCTCCTTCAACTGCTCTTCTCACACGCCCACCCTGAAGCTGCTGCAGGTGCAGCCACCCAGCCCCTTCTTCAACGCCCCCAGCCTGGCCAGGTGGCAGGGGCTCTATGTGGGACAGGTAGGGTCCTGGGACCCGCTGGAACCGGGGGGCAGGAAGGGCAGACCTACACCCACAGAGCCAGAGGTGGTGCAGGGGGGGGAGGGGAAGCCCAGCCCCGACCAGGTCCCGCTCACCTGCCGCAGCTGACTTTGAGCAGCTCCGCCCGGCTGGACGCCCTGGCCGTGAACCACTATGAGCTGCAGCTGCAGTTGACATGTGGCAGTGACGTGATCGAGGGACCACTCTCCGTGGATGTGCAGCAGGACCCTGACCATGCCCAGTGTACTGGCCGGTTTGTCACCCCCGGTGAGGCCAGGGCGGCAGGTGGGGGGTGGGGTGGGCAGGCATGGCCTCGGCACAGTCTCCCTGACCTCCCTTGGCAGCTGGGGAAGTCATCCAGGTGCCGGAGACAGTCACACCTGGGGCTCGGCTCTACACTCTGCTCCCAGGCCTGGAACTCCAGGGAGCCCAGGTGAGCCCCCCAGATGGACAGTGTATGTGTGTGCAGGACCCGGAGGGGCTCAGAGTGGAGGCGGCATGGGGAGCCCAGGCTCAGCCCCTGCCTGGCTAGGCATGGCCTGCAGAGGGAGCCTTTTGCGTGCAGCTGAGTCTCTGCAGGGTACACGCTCATGGAGAGGGGCGGCCCAGGGCGCTCTTGGGTGACCATGGCTGTTCCCACAGGAACCTCTGAGGGGCGAGTTCCTTCAAGCTCTCTGTGTTCTGAATTCTCCACGAAAATTCTGTATCACTTTTGTAATGCAAAAACAAAAAAAAAAGTAGTTAAAACACACAGTAAATGGTTTAAAAACAGAAAGGATTAAGGATCAGGGAGAAGGGGGCCAGGCTAGGGTAAGCGCTGTGTCAGGAGTCTGGGAGGGTTGCGTGTGGGCAGGTACCTGCCAGGCTGTTGGAAATTTGACGGGGGTGCCTGGGGCACGGGGCTGGGGACCCCAACATCTCTGCCCTCTTAGGTGAACATCACCAGTGCCCAGGACCCTCCACACTTCCCTGGACCCTTCTCCATCAATGGGCAGGGCTGGCTGCAGGCACCCCCCCAGGGCCTCAGAGGCCAGGCTCCAAAGGTGAGCATGAGCGGGACCTGGGGGTGACCATGGACTGGGCATACACTGGGCAGAGCCACCACCTCCTGGAGACTTACTTGCTCTTGGCCTCCTGGGCCTCCTGGGTGATGCGGCCTCTCTCAGGCATAGCCCCGCCCGTGCCTGGACGCACACCCGCACCCGCGGCCCCAGGCTGGCTGTCCTCCCACCGCGGCCTGGGTGGGCGCTGAGCTCTGCTTCCAGGAGGAAGGGGTCCCTGGCTGTGGGAGCCCTGGCGCCTCAGGGAGAACGGAGTGTTCAGAGCGAGCAGTCCCGGGGAGGGGAGTTGGGGTCCAGGGGGCAGAGCCCTGGAGGAGGTCCGAGTCGGTCCTTCTTTAAAACGCCCGAGTCCTAGTGAAGGGCTCTTAGCAGCTCCCAGATGGCACGTCCTGGCGTGAAGGCCTCAAACAGGACGCTTCCGGGGGCTGCTTGCACCCCAGTAGGAGGGTTCAGGGCGAAGGATGGGAGGAAAGGATGTGTGAGCTGAGGGGCGCGCGCCTGGGGAGAGGATGACCTTCCCCTGCCGTGTGCCGCAGCTCTTCCCGCTCCAGGTGCTGGTGACCTTCGGGCGAGGCCGCAGCTGCCGGGGGCTGCTGACCGTGAGCGTGCTGCCGTCCCCCTCCGGCGGGGTCTCCTTCGCGTGAGGCTCCCCGCCGGGCGGGTGTGAGGGGCGTCCCGGAGGCGGGGCGGGGGCTGCGCTGGGGGTGGGGTGGGTGGGTGAGGGTGGGTGGGGGGCGGGCAGGGTCGGCAGGAGCGGCGCCCTGTGGTTTAGGCAGCGGAGCCTGCGCGTCACGGTCCCCGAGGACCTCGTCCCTGGGAGCGCGGTGGCCCGGGTGCAGGCTCAGGGCTCCGACGTGCGCTACGAGCTCCTGCCGCCGGCGCGCGGCCCTCTCTTCTCCATCGGACGCGGTGAGGGGCGCAGGGCGCGGGGCGCGGGGGTTGGGGGCCTTCGCACCGCTCCGCCTTCCTGGGGAAGCGGCCCCTGAGAGGCGAGCCTTGGGCGGGAGCCCGGGGACAGGCTCGGTGCCCGCGGGGCCGGGCGGGCGGGCGGGGGGCCCACCGAGCCGGGGCGGCGCCGAGCCTGGCTCCCACCTCCCTCCCGGCCCAGCGGACGGCGTGGTGCGGACCTCTGCGCCCTTGGACGGGGCTCGGGCAGGCGCGGCGGTCACCACGCTGCAGGCGCGGGCCTTCGAGCGGCTCCGGCCGTGGGCCAGCGCCCGGCTGGACCTCACCGTGAACGTGACCCCGGCCTCGCGCTGGCCCCCGCGCTGCCTCCCGGCGCTGCTGCTGTGAGTTCGCCCAGCCTGGCCTCCGCCTTGGGGGCGCCGCCGCAGCCCGCGCCCGGCCCGACCCCCGCCCTCTGCTCCCAGGACTCAGATCCCCGAGACTGCGCCCGTGGGCACCGCGCTGAGCACCTTCACCTGCGAGGACCCCGACTCTCCCGGCGCCCCCCTGGCCTACCAGCTGCAGACCCACAGCCCCCCTGGCCTGGCCAGCCTCCGCCTCAGGGACCGGGTCCTGGAGGTGCCCGCCGGGCTCCCAGGCCCACGCGCAGGGTCTTGGGAAGGGGGGAAGGACATGGGGGGAGCCTACCTGCCTGGCAGCCTGGAAAGGGCGGGGCAGGGTATTGGGTGCCCTGGTGAGGCAGCCCAGTGCCCTAGCTCTCACCTACCGCTGCCCCTCTCCGCCCCCCCGGGGCAGGTGAATGCCACCCTAGACTGCGACTCGCCTGGGGCCTGCCCTCAGCTCACGGCCTCCCTCCTGGTGCTGGATGGTGGTCAGCCCCCCATGAGCAGTGAGTGACCACCAGGCTGCGGGGGGGTCAGGACAGGCGTGTTCTGCTCCCTGGTCCTGTTCTCCTCCCTCAACTGTAGGGCTGTTTGTTTCCATTTTGTATGGGGGGGGGGGGGGCAGCTCCTCTCTTAGATGCTCCCTCCTGCCAGACTCCTCTCTCTCCTTAGACAACTACCCCCCCCCCCAGGGCAGGGAGAGGTCTCCCCCAGCCCTTCTCAGGCCAGTGCCCTGACCGCTTCATGGCCTCCAGCTGAGGTGCCAGTACTGGTGATGGTGACACCCATCAACGAGTTCTCCCCGACCTGTGTCCCCCGAACATTCCGGGTTCGAGAGGATGCAAGGCCCCACACCCTGCTGGGCTCCGTGGTGGGCACCGACGCGGACTACCCACACGGCAGCCTTGAGTACCACACCCCTGGCGGGCCTGCCCCCTTCACTGTGGACCAGCTCAGCGGTACCTGCTCGGCTGGCTGGGATGCGGGGGGAGGCAGCGTGGACCGCAGGCTGAGGCACGGTCACCCCTTCCAGGTGAGGTCCGCCTCCTGGGGCCGCTGGACTATGAGCAGCAGAGGCTGCACAGGCTCACCGTCCTGGTGACCGACCACAGCCAAGGCCCGGGCCCGGCCCAGCCCCGCTCCGGCTCCTGCACCATTGCCATTGAGGTGGAGGTGAGCGAACCCCGAGGCCTTGGGAGAACAAAAGGGTTCGGGTCTCCCTCTGGCACCATGAGTTTTCACTCTGTGCCTCAGTTTCTTCCATTGGTTGGCTGGCGGGGGTGGGGGGGCTCGTGTGGAAAGCTCTGTAGCCTGTTGCCTGATACCCAGGCTCTAGCTGTGGCAGGAGGAGGCTTTGGGGAGAGGTGACCTGGCTACCTGCCTGCAGGACGTGAATGACCACGCCCCGGAGTGCGAGCCCCCATTCCAGGAACTCACCATCCACACCTCCCCGGGCAGCAGCATGGAGGTGACCAAGCTGTCATGCCGGGTCCCACAGGAGCCACAGCGCCTGGCCTTCTCCTACAGCATCGTGGGAGGTGAGGCTCGGGGGCCGCCAGGATGTGGGAGAGGAGCAGGCCAGGCCAGCAATGGTCGCCCCCTCCTGCCACTGCTTTCAGGGAACAGTCAGAGCCGGTTCCGCCTGCAAGGAGCCACCCTGCTGCATGACGACCTCCTGTCGGGGGCCCCCCTGCCAGAGCAGCCCCAGACCTATGAGCTCCTGATCTGCGTGGCCGATGCAGGTCCCTCCACCCCCCACCTCAGCGCCACAACGACGGTCATCGTGCATCTGGTTCCCTGGAGGGCCAGCACTGTGGCCACCAGCACCAGCAGAGCCACAGTGAGGGGCCCCAGCCCGTGCGGGTGGGAGAGAGGCTCTTGGTGGGTGAGGAGACCCAGTCTTCTGGGCGGAGCCTGGGCGAAGGCATTCCAGAGGGAATCACTGGGTGCACAGAGCAGGACCAGAGAGCAAACCTGGCGTGTGTGTGTGTGGGGGGGGGGGGGGCAAGCCTGAGGGGCTCAAAGGCAGGTGACCAGGGGTTCGGGCAGGACAGGTTGAGGCTGTGCCCCCATTTCAGGTACCTTCGGCGATGACGCCCCTGCTGGTGATCCACACGGAGCCTTTCTGGCAGCCGGAGCCCTGGTTTGTGGTGCTGCTGACGGTGACGGGCGCCCTGCTCCTGGCCCTGGGCTGGCTCCTCAGCAAGCATCTCCGGGGGTAGGGTGCTCCCTGCCCGCCCTGCCGGGGATTGAACCCCACCTGTGAGGGGCGGCTGCAGCTCAGATTTGAGAACGAAGCCCATGGCGATGAGCAGACTGCTGGTCAGGGGGCTGCCCTCCCTCCAGAGGTGGCAGTTAGAGGCACAGGCCAGGGAAGGAAGCTGTCGCCATCGCTGGCGGAGCCCAGGCTTGGCAGGGGATGGGTGTGGCGGCCCAGGCTTGGCCTCCTGGTGTGTGTGCCTGGGGCATTGGCCCTATTCCTTGCCCCGGCCTCCACCTGAAGCCTCGGAGTTTCTTGTGGGCACAGAGCTGAACCCAGGAGGCAGTGGGGGTGGCAATGTGGACACTGCACACAAAGGGGACATGAATGTGCTGGTACCTGGTGCCCTGCCGCCCTCATGCTCGGCCCTTCCTTCTGGCCTTTTCGATGGGTCCAGGAGCTGCGGGCACTGAGCAAACCAGCCCAGGCTCTGCTGCTGCTAAACAGGCCAGCCTCCTCCGCACACCGCGGTGCCTGCAAGTCCGTCGCTTAAACTCGGGCTGAGGCCCAGAGCCTCATCCTGTGGTCCTGCTCTTTCTTTGCTCCAGGATGCAGGGAACTGTGGGGTCCTCTGAGAGGTTCATGGAGGCACCAAGGATGGAGACACTCCAGGCACCTGGCAGCACCATGAGCCTGGTATGTTGACCCGTATCCTGTGCAGGGGGGCACCGAGGTTGCTGGGAGCTGTTCCTGCCAGCCCTGCCCCTCCCGACAGACGGACCCTGAGGCAGGATGTAGGCGGGCTCTGACCCGTGGACAGGTCCAACTCATGTGCCCTCGTTTTTCCCACAGGAACATTTTGATGGCAGAGCCCAGGACTCCCGTGAGCCCCCTCTTCTCAACCCATTCCCCACCCGCACCCACTTCCTCTCCTTTTCCCATCTCAGTATCTCCTCCTACCGCCAGGCACCCCCCATCTACTCTTTCCCTGAATGGGGTCTGTTCTCACCCCCACTCACCTTTCAGCCAACGTTTGCCAAACACCCACGGGAACGGGAAATAGTGGACTCAGAGCTGGTCTGGTTCCTGCCCGTGGGGGCGGGGAGGGAAGGCGGAGAGGGGAGAGGTTCCATGGTCACCCATGAGTTATGGCAGAGTAATCTGGCCCTGGCTCTGGGGATCTAGTGTCCAGTTTTGGGGACTCAAGGATGCTTCCTGTGCATTTGAGCTAGACCTCAAAGAATTTTCTGAGAAAGGAGTGGGGTGGGGGGAGATGGGTTGGGTCAAGCAGAAGGGGGCTTCCCGCCCAGGGGGCAGTGCTGCTGGGGGCCAGCAGTGTCTCCTCTCTGACCCTCTACCTTCTGTGCTCAGAGACAGGCCGAGAGTTCCTGTTCAACACGCGCTCCGGAGCCTGGCGCTGGCTCTGAGGCCACGAAGCTGCTTGCCTGCGTGGGAATTTCTTCACGTGACCCTGGGCTGTTTTCAAGTTGCTTCAATAATAAACAATATTACAAACTGCAAAGTCCCAGCCTTGTCACCACCCGCGGGAGGAGCTCTGAGATCTGCGCTTCCTTGTTCTCCCCTGGAGACCCCTCCGCCGGGGCGGGGCGCAGGAAGGTGCGCCTTGGGAAGGCCACGTCCCGCGCTGATGGCCCGATTAGGGCTCTGCAGAGCCCGAGTCTGTTCCCTCCAGGAGAGGAGGACGCTCCGGCAGCTCCCTGCTGGGGGGGAGGCTTTCTCGGGAGGGAGCGGAGCTTCCGCACTGAGGTGGGTGGTGCAGACTACAGGACGGAGATGGCCGTGCAGGGATCCGCAGCCCTCTTCTGAGCGGTGGCTCCCATTTCTTCCTGATGTTTCTCCTGGTTCCTTGGCCCTCAGCCCTCCCTGTGCTGAGCTGAGCTGAGCTGAGCTGCTGCATGTGGCCAGGTGGCCTCGCTCCCTGCAGGAGGCCTCAGGCCCCAGACACTCTGCAGGCCCTGCTGTGCGTGCCTGTGCGCGTGTGTGTGCGTGTGGGGGGGCCTCTCTGTGCATCCCCGCGCGCTCTCAGTCTCCCCGCTGCCAAGGCCTTGGACAACGTCCTCTTGGGGCTGGAAGGCCTCCTTCCTGAGCCACCTCCCGGCCCCAGGTGGGGAAGAATCCAGGGCGCCCTGTGGGAACACAGGTCGAGGGGCTCCCCTGAAACCCCTGAAACTTTAAGGCTGAGAGCGAGGGAGCTGGAGCTCGCCCGGGGCAGGAGTGGCTGGCAGGCGCCCTCGAGGCTCATTAAGTCTTCATCTCTAAGCGAACCCAGGACTGCAGTCGCCTCCAAGGCCTGGCATGGCAGCCACAGGGTCTCCCGATAAGATGCCCAGGGCAGGAGGAATGCCGGCGGGGTGCCGGGGGCTGTGCGGGGAACTGAACCCTAGACGGAGGGGCAACGTGCCGGCTGCACCCCGGGACTCGGGGCCAAGGCGGGGAACGCCGCTGGGAATGGGCGTTAAAGCCGGCGCCTCCCCTTGCAGAGGGGGGCGTGACCTTGACCCGCTTCCCCCTTCTGCGCCTCAGTTTCCCCGCCACTGAACGGGGGACAGCAGCGCCTCCCTTCCCGGGTGCGTGGCCAGGAAAATCAAACGGCACGCAGCAGGCATGGCCGAGGCGTGCGGCGTGCGCGCAGCAAGACGCGGCCGGGTCCGCACCGGAGTCGCGGACGCAGAGACGCCAAGGGCGCCACGGCCTCGGAGTCACCCGCAAAAGCTCTGCCGCCAACAACTCCGGGAACCGCACGCATGCGCCCGCGTGCCGTCACAGTCACGTGCCCGAGCGTTGGGCTCCGGCCTCGGGAGGCTGGTTCTGATTGACAGGCAGATTGACCTGTCAACGGGAAGCACTCCCCGGGTGCCGGGCGAAGAGGTTGTTCATTGGACACAGCCCCGGCCGGGGGCGGATTCTTTGCAGCCCTGGTTGCTATGACGCCCGGCCCCCGCCCCCTCGGCTGGCCGCCATCTTGTTGTTGATCCGTACCCAGTGGGCAGCGCCGGGAGCTGGACCGAGCGGCCGCTGCGGGGCCGCTGCTGCGGGGCTCAGCCGCCTGCGCTGCCTGGCAGGGGCGGGCAGAAACCTGCAGGCCCGGGGGGCCCAGCTCCCGTGGGGAGCCGTGGGCGCCCGCTGCCCGGGCCGGGCCGGTGAGTGACAGGACCCGGACGGATGGACCGGCCTGACGGCCGCGGGGCGGGCAGCGGCGGGCGCGGGGCGGGCGGGCGCGCGCAGGGCTGGGATGTGGGCACAGCATCTCTCGAGCGCTCCGCGGCCGCCAGGGAGCCTCCCCGCTGCTGGCGCCCAGCCTGGGGTCAGCCTGGGGGTGGCGGTCCGAGAGCCCCCTGGGGACGAGAGCTCGGGGGACGGCCGCGGGGCAGCGGGAAACCGGCGTCTCGGAGCGAAGCCCTGGGCTCCACGGAGCCGCAGCGCGGACCCGTGCCCGGTGCCAGCCCGATGCCCTCGGGGGCGTGGGGTCGCTCCCGGGCCGGAGAACCCCTCCTCTTGCTTCGATGTCGCTCCTGCGAGTGGTTTGCCGGCGGCGCGAGACTCGGACCCGCAGGCCGGTCGGCGGCTCCGCGGGTCGGGGCGGGCGAAGGCCCTGGGCCCGCCGCTGCCACCCGTGCCCCGCGGAGCTCCGCGAGTGCTGCTCCGCGAGGGCCCGGCGGGTGCCCGCGAGGCCGGCTGGGGTCGGGGCCGTTTCTCTTCGGCTTCCGACCGTCTCCCTCGTGGTGCGGGAGGAGGCCGGGGCGACCGGCTCGTTTTGCTCGCGGGAGAGAGAGATTCTGCGCGCGGAGAGCCCAGGGGCGGGCGGGCGGCGTTGGAAGCGGGAAACGGGAGGCGCCGCTTATCATCTTTTTTGTCGTTGTGCGTGGAATGGGGTCGCCAGCTTCACTCTCAGCGGCGGGATGCACCCCTGCCCCGTGGGAGCGGCCCGGCGAGGGTGGGCGGCGGGCGCCCCGGGGCTGGCGCGGGAGCCCTCGGCGCGGAGCACCTCCTCGCCCTCCCGGCGGGTCCCCGGCCTCCCGCGCCGGCGCCGGTGTGTGTGTGTGTCACGCAAAGAGCCGCACGAGGCCGCCACGGAGTCCAGCACCGACCCTTGCAGCACCGGGGCTGGGGCCTGGTCCCCGCCGGGTCGAACTGGGACGGAACCCTCTAGAACCCTCTGCGGCTGGAGCCGGGAGCAGATGCTGGAAGCAAGCGCAGAGGCCGGCCTGTTGCGGCCGCCTCACTTGGGGGAGGGGGGCGGTGAGTCGTCTTTTGTTTGTTTATTCCATTACCTTCCTTCCAGTCGTTCTTGAATGAGTTTTGATCTTGGTGAGGCCAGTTCCTTAGGCTCTTCTTTTTTTATCTTTTCAATTTTGTATATATTTTTTATTGGTTTCAGAGAGGAAGGGAGAGGGAGAGGGAGAAGCATCAATGATGAGAGAGAATCTGCCTGGGGCAGTTGTTGGTAAGAAAGGAGGGAGGTGCTAAAATATTAGAAGCTTCTCAATGTTGTCTCAAGCCAACCACCTCCCCCCACCCTCTGGTGTAACGCTTCCTGTAGACAGGAGGGCAGCCCCCCTGGTTAGAGTATTGCTGTTTTCTGTTAAAACGACCCCGAGTTAGGCTCATAGCCTGTTTAGGGCCTTTCTGAGCTGTAGCAAGTGACAGACTCTCCCCTTAGTGAGTTTTCAACACTAACTTTTGCATATAATTTTAGGGGTTCAGGGGCTCATTACAGTCCATCCATGGCATAATCCTGTTAGAACTGCTGCCCCAAGGAAATTACAGAATACCCAAGAACCTTTGTTGCCTGCCTTTAATGCTTTTACAACCTCACGAGTATTTATGGTGCTTGTTCATTCAGCATGGTGTTACCCAAAGGTAGCTAACGGGCAGCACTCCTGTGGGGGGCATTTCTAATGGCAGATAAGAATGTTGTTACAAAATTGCAGACCCTCTGGCCTTTATGTGGTTCACCTGGAAATGTCAGCACTTGTAACAGTGAGCAGCAGACACACTTCACAGACTGGAGACCCTACAGTGAAGTCAGAAACTGCCGCAGGTTTGTGGGATGCGATGTGATGTCCTGATGTGGCATTCGGGGTGCTGCTGGCCAGCTGGCCTCAGCCCACCTCTCCAGGGCTTAGCCAGCCTAATCCCCACTCATCAAATGGTTTAGGAAACCTCCCACACACGTTACTTATTTCTCTACAAGATCACCAGCTGGACAGTGAGCTTTGCACCCTTTGGGGTCCCCTGTTCTTTCAGTTCCCCGTCTCCCTTCTCTGGTACCCAGCTCAGGGCCTTCTTGCCTTTATGCAGTGCTCCCCAGACACCCCAGCCCCTGGGGATGCCCCGCTCCCTCTGACTGCAGCAGCAGGATCGCCCTAGACAAGAACAACATGGTGTTTGCTCTTTTAAAAAGTTTTTTTCCTCTGATAAGTCTTAGCCCTTTACTGCAGAGACAGTATTTCTGTGACTTTGTGCACCTGCGTGTAGTAGATAAGGACCAAATACTTACAAAAACGTGCTCGGGTTACCCGAGTTGGAAGCACCCTCTGCAATTCAGCAGGATGGAGGGGAGGGGCAAGTAGAAGTGGGGCAGGAGGCCCTGCTTGAGATGGTGGCACAGGTGGCTGGCAGCGATGGGATGGGGTCGTCCTCAGCACTGGGGCCTGAGACAGGAACTCCGCCTCTCGGAAGTGGCTGCGGTCCACCCCTTCCTAAGATGCTCGTTTGGACTCTTGGGAGACATGTTGGGAGAGCATGGCACTGGGGCGGGAGATCTGAGGCTCTTCTTGGTGGAGCTTGGTCTCTGCCACCGTGGCCGCAGCGAACATGTGGGCAGTGTTTGCTGCTCGCTCCTCCCAGGGTAGTGGTGGTTGCACATCTCTGTGAATATACGAAAGCCATTGTGCACTTTAAAATGGGGTGAATTTCATCTCAAAACCATCATAAAAACACATGACTTTTATGTAAGTAACATCACTAATTTAAAAAAAGATAATACATGAGCAACAAGAAATCCAGTAAAGGAGCAGCCATAACTTCACTGTTGGTTTTAGTGTATATCCAGGCTTTCTTTCCTGTCTTACAATTTTTAAAATAATGAGATCATGAGTACACCCTGAGGCGCACCTTTTTGCAGTCAGCGCTACGATATAAGCATCTGATGGGTCCTCGATTTGTCTGCACCAAGGGCCAAGGGCCGGCTGGCAGTGAGTGGGGAGCAGGGTAGGGCAGTGGGGAGTGGCGGGCACTCGGTGAACTAATTAGCCCAGACCCTGTCTAAAAGGTCACTGTCGCTCAGTTCCAGCCAGTTGTGCTATCAGAACTTGTGACTTTTTTTTTTTAAGAAAACCAGAAATCCAGATTTTTATGTGAAATTTCCCAAATTTTAAAATTGGCAATGAACTAAAATTTGAGCCATTTCTTTTTTAAAAAATATATATTTTATTGATTTCAGAGAGGAAGGGAGAGAGAAAGAAACATCAATGATGAGAGAGGATCATTGATTGGCTGCCTCCTGCACGCTCCAAACTGGGGACCTAACCCGCAACCTGGGCTGTGCCCTTGACCAGAATCAGAGCTGGGACCCTTCAGTCCACAGGCCAATGCTCTATCCACTGAGCCACACCAGGTAGGGCAAAATTTGAGCCATTTCACTGGTCAAAGAAAACTGTCTACTAGAAGTGGTGAAAGTTTTGAATTGCCTGATGTGCGTGTTCCCAGCTGAGGTGGGACCAGGCGGCACTGTTTCCTGCTTCAGCCCTCTTACCATAAACAAGGTCCTTCAGCGAGGCGTCAAGAGCCATGGTTTTCCATATTGTTGCGCTTTTCGTTGGTGAATTTGCTGCCTGAAATGGCTCCCAAGCATGTGCTGGAGTGTGAGCTGCCTGATCTTCTCACGTGCAAGATGTGCCGTGTGCAGGACACACACATTAGCTAGGTGTGTTCAGGCCCCAGTTACAGGGCTGGTGGCTGCGAGGGCAGCATTAGCAAGCAGACCTGTGAAAACTCTTAAACAGAACTGGACAGAGGGGACGTCCTGTGTGTGAGGAGTTCTGGGAGGTTATGTCTTGATTGGATGACAAAAGTGTGGCCAGCGGCTCCCAGGAATGGGGCTGGCGTTTCCGCAGGAGCAGCGGGGACTTGGGGAACAGAACCGCTCCGAGGCCCGCGAGGCAATTGCCTGATCTCTGTAGCAGCGGCTTTTTCTAGGTTCATTCATTCTGTTGTGCTTGCTCTTTTTCACTGCCCCGTCGTGTTCTGTTTCCGGCTATCCCGTTTGCTGATGGGCATCTGGGTGCTTCTAGTGTTTGGCTGTTATGAATGAAGATGCAGTGAGTGTTCATGCACAAGTCTGTGTGCATATGTTTTCCTTTCTCTTCAAACCGCAGCTCAGAGTGGAACTGCTCTGGCTCCCATGCTGGCTCCGAGGGGGCCACGGTTCAGGAAGTGCTGGAGAGCAGTCCTCCCGGCTCGGGGCGGTCTGTTCTTCCCTCGTGGTCCTAAGGTCCCAGCTGCATTTTCCATTTCGCCAGGTTTCAGGCCTACCCATCCGAGCCGAGAACCAGTGGGTATTCCATTGAGGCTGGGAGTTGCGGTAGCCAGGAACTGTCACAGGTAGACACAGGCTTCTGGGCTGAGGGGTCTGTTTGTTGTAAAATTGACTTCTGTCCTTGTCATGAGTCTGGAATTGCATTGCTGATGCAGGCCAGGAGGCTTCTCGGCCATCACAAGGTTCACAGAACTCACCCTTTATCGCGCATCGAGCCTGGCTTTGGTGATTTGTGCCTTGGCAGCATCCAGGCCCAGGTACCATGATGGCGCTACCTCTTGAGACTGGCGGTCGTGTGGAACGCATTTTGGGACTTTACAATTTTAATCCACAGGTAACTTTTTTTTTTTGTATTTTATTGATTTTTCACAGAGAGGAAGGGAGAGGGATAGAGAGTTAGAAACATCAATGAGAGAGAAACATCGATCAGCTGCCTCCTGCACACTCCCCACCGGGGATGTGCCCGCAACCAAGGCACATGCCCTTGACCAGAATTGAACCTGGGACCCTTGAGTCTGCAGGCCAGTGCTTTATCCACTGAGCCAAACCGGTCAGGGCCACAGGTAACTTTTTAAAGCGTGGGCTTCCTTGTCTGATGCTCGTCTGTGTGTGGTGTTGGAAAACCAGCATAGCACGGTGCTGGCTAGGGTGCTGGGTTGTAACTTTCGGGAGCAGCAGGTAGTGCTTTTGGTGGTGACTATTGACCCCGTAAGCCCCCTTCCCAGCGACAGTCGTTTGCACACTCTGCCCGCTCAGAGCTCTGCCTGGCATATGGCCTTCTGTTTCATCTTCGCCTTCTTGGACCACTGTACAGTGACCCCTGGGTTCCTTGTAGAACTTAGTGATCAGAATTATCTTCTAAAATTTCCCAACTCTCTTAAATAATTAAATTGATTCTTATGAAGCTGCTAAGATAGTTTTTGGATGGAAAGTAAGGTAGAGGTTTAAATGAATGACAATTTTATTTGGAAATTTGTTGAAGTGAGAAAGTAATTCTTTAAATACTGCTGTTTTAGAGGGCATTTTATTAAAATTTTAAGTGTCTATATTTTATTTATAGTTTACGTTTTTTGGGGGAGGAGAACCAATACATAGTATTCTTCTTAGTCTGTTGGGATCTTTATTTTCTGGTCTGCGTATTTTTTTGTTGAATATCTAAGTGGATGAGAGAGGAATTTCCCCCCTTTAGTTTATTTTTCTGTCACCATTTATTCCTTATGCCTTCTTGTGCCTTCATCCCCCTTCACCACGCAGTCACTATATTGTCTGTCCTTGAGTTCCTCCCCCCCCCCCGCCCCCCCGCAATTGATCCCCCCAGGAATTGTGTTTTAATAGCCCCATGAGACTAGTATAGTCCATTCGTTTTACATTTGAGGAAACTGAAAACACACAATAATTAGAAAGGGTAAAGTTTAATTGAAAGAATTATTAACTAAGAGAGGGTATTGGCATAACGAGAGATTGGCTGTAAGAAGTAGAGAGAATTCCAAGTAACAGGAACAGCATATACTAGGTGGACCAGTTAATGTGGATTTTTTCAGTAGATGGAGTTACACACATATTGATACATGTGGGATTTCATATGTGTGCTATTTTGTTGTACTGACAGCAAGCTTCAAAACTTCATGTCATTTTCTGAAGGTTTTCTAACATCATAGATATTTTTACGCTTAAAAATGTTGAATTTCGTGCCAAAAAAAGCGTTTGCGGGAAGTTATAATTCATTTATTTTGAAGAAAAGTGCTGCTGAAAGTGATCGTATACTTCGGGAAGCTTATGGTGAACATGCTCCATCTCAAGATGCTGTGGACGCCGGTTTAAACGCTTTAAAGGTGATGATTTCGATGTGAAAGACAAAGAACGTCCGGTCAACTGAAAACGTTTGAAGACCAATTCCAAGCATTATTGGATGAAGATGTGTATCGAACTCAAAACCAACTTGCAGGAAGATTAAACGTTGCTCAGCAAACCATTTCCGATCGTTTACAAGCAATGGGAAAGGTTTTAAAGGAAGGAAAATGGGTGCCACAGCAACTGAATGAAAAACAAATGGAAAATGAAAAGTCATCAGTAAAATGATGCTTCAGTGGCACAAAAGAAAGTCTTTTTTGCATCGAATTGTGACTGGCGATGAAAAGTGGATTTGTGCTGAGAATCCCAAATGCACAGAATCATGGGCTGACCCAGGTCAACCACCGACATGGACTGCAAGGCCAAATCGCTTCGGAGAGAAGACAATGCTCTGCGTTTGGTGGGATCAGGAAGGCGTGGTGTGTCATGAGCTTCTAAAACCAGGTGAGGCCCTAACCAGTTTTGGTCAGTGGATAGAGCGTTGGCCTGCGGACTCAAGGGTTCCAGTTTCTATTCTGGTCAAGAGCATGTCCCTTGGTTGCGGGTACATTCCCATGGAGAGTGTGCAGGAGGCAGCTGATCGATGTTTCTCTCTCATAATGTTTCTAGCTCTCTGGCCCTCTCCCTTTCTCTCTGTTAAAACCAATAAAATATTAAAAAATAATAGTAAAAAAATAAAACCAGGTGAAACCGTTAGTACTGATCGCTACCGACAACAAATAATTTGAACCACTCTTTGATTGTGAAATGACCAGAATGTGCCAAGGAGACACGGCAAAGTAATTTGCTGCAAGATGACGCACCATCACACACTTCGAAAGCAGTTAAAGATGCGTTAAAAGATCTTGCTGGTCCTAACCCGTTTGGCTCAGTGGATAGAACGTCAGCCTGCGGACTGAAGGGTCCCAGGTTTGATTCCTGTCAAGAGCACACGCCTTGGTTGCGGGCACATCCCCAATGGAGGGCATGCAGGAGGCAGCTGATCGATGTTTCTCTCTCATCAATGTTTCTAACTCTCTATTCCTCACCCTTCCTCTCTGTAAAAAAAATAAAATATTAAAAAGAAAATCTTGCCTGGGACGTATGAACCCGCCCATTGTATTCCTCAGACCTTGCACCTTCAGATGACCACTTGTTCCGATCAGTGACATGCGCACTTTCTGAGCAGCCCTTCAAAATGTATGAAGACCTGGAAAATCAGGTCCCTGAATGATTTGCCTCAAAACAAGAAAAGTTCTGTTGGGACAGTCTCCACAAGTGACCTGAAAGATGGGGAAATGTGTAGCTAGCGATGGACATTACTTTGAATAAAGCACTTTAAATGTTTCTCTTGAAATTGTGTTTTCTTTGATTACAAAATCCGAATTATAAACCAGTAAAGGGTCAATCTGCATTATTAACTGGTTAATAGTTAATCCACATTATTAATTGGTTAAGGATCAATCTGCATTATTAACTGGTAAAGGGTCAATATTAACTGGTGAATGGTCATCCGCATTACTAACAGTACACCTAGTACTCTGCGGAGCAGCCGCTGCCTCCAGGGCTGACAGATGCTCCAGGGAGATCGCTGCCAGAGCTGCGACTCGTGGTGGAGGAGAGGGGGCTGGCCTGCCTGGTGGCAGAGTGTCTGTGCCGCCCTGGCAGGTCCTCACAGTTCCCCTCGCACCTGTGGCCATCGCCTTCTAGGATGAGGGAGGCGAGTGCTATTGACAGGTTTTCTCCTCCTGTTAATATGATGAGTTACATTGGGTCCGTCTTCAGATATTTAATCAACCTTAGATTTCCATTTGTCGTGTTGTATTATTTTTTTCTATGTCATCAGATTTGTTTTGCTAAACATTTTTAAAGGATTTTTGTGTCTTTGTTCATGAAGGATATTGGTCTATAATATTTTTCATTTCTTTTATGATAAGTGTCCTCTTTAGATTTTGCTATCAGCGCTACCTGAATTCATAAATCAAGTTAGAAAGTGTTTTTTCTCTCTATGTTTTCTGAAAAAATGTGTACATTATTAGTGTTCTTTTTTAAATGTTTGGTAGAATTCACTAGTGAAAGCACCTGTGTCTGGAGTGTTCTTTGGAAAGATTGTTGATAAATTTGTTAATAGATATAAGGCTGTTCAGATTTTATATTTACCTTGTGTCAGTTTTGGTAAGTTGTATTTTTTGAGGACTTTTCCTATTTTTCTAGACTGTTGAAATTACTGATATTCAGTTGATCCTAATATCACCTTATTTCTGAATGCTTATAGGGACTGTAGTGTTACCCTCTTTATCACTGATCGTGGTCATTTGTGTGCCTGACTCCCAGAATCCTGAGAGTTTGCATGTTCAGGCTTTTCAGGTCCTTTAAATACATTTTATATATATATATATATATATACATACATACATACACACACACACACACACACACACACACACACACATACTAGAGGCCTGGTGCACAAAAATTTGTGCACTCAGGGGAGGGGGGGTCCCTCAGCCCGGCCTGTGCCCTCTTGCAGTCTGGGAACCTTGGAGGGATGTCCACCTGCTGGCTTAGGCCTGCTCCCTGGGCGATCAGGCCTAAGCTGGCAGTCAGACATCCCTGTGGCAGCCCGGGAGTCCTCGGGGGAAGTCCATTGCCAGTGGGGAGCAGGCCCAAGCTGCAGTCTGACATCCATAGCGCTGCTGAGAGACTCCCACCACCGCTATACTGGCAGCCATCAGCCTGGCTTGTGGCTGAGCAGAGCTCCCCCTGTGGGAGTGCATTGACCACCAGGGGCAGCTCCTGCATTGAGCATCTGCCCCCTGGTGGTCTGTGTGTATCATACTGACCAGTCATTCCCAGTGGTTCTGCTGTTAGGGTCAATTTGCGTATTACCCTTTTATTATGCATATATATATATATATACATACATACATACTAGGGGCCTGGTGCACAAAAATTTGTACACTTGGGGGGGGTCCCTCAGCCCGGCCTGTGCCCTCTCGTGCTCTGGGACCCCTTGGGGGATGTCCACCTGCTGGCATGCCTGGCCAGCCTGAGTGAGGGGCTGATGGCTATTTGCAGGCTGGCCAAGCCCCCCAGTGGGGACCCTCACCCCATGGGGGTGTGGCCAGCCTGGGTGAGGTTCTGAGGGCTGTTTTCAGGCTGCCCACAGCCCCTTCAGGGTTCAGGTCCCTACTGGGGTGCCTGGCCAGCTGGGTGAGGGGCTGAGGGCCGTTTTCAGGCAGCCCACAGCTCCCATTGACCCAACTTTCCAGCGAGGCTGGCTGGAATCAGGTTTTTGGGGTTTATTTATCTTCTGTAATTGAAACTTTGTTGCCTTGAGCGGAGACCTAGTCAGGCAACAAAGCCTCCTGTTTGCTTCAGCTCCGTGACTTCTGTAATTGAAACATTGTTGCCTTGAGCAGAGGCCCCATCGGCCTAGGCAGGCAGTTTCAACTCCATCGCTGGTACAACGGAAACCTCCTGTTTGCTCTAGCTCCATGGTTGCTGGACGCCATCTTGGCTGGGTTAATGTGCATATAGCCGCTCTGATTGGCTGGTGGGTGTGGCTGGAGTGCCTCGGAGTGGTGGTTAATTTGCATATTACTCTTTTATTAGATTTATATATATATTTATTTATATGTATGTTTTTATTGATCAGAGAAGAAGGGAGAGGGGGAGAGAGAGAAAAATATCGATGATGAGAGAGAATCATTAATCAGCTGCCTCCTGCACGCCCCCCACTGGGGATCGAGCCTGTGCCCTGACCAGGAATCAAACCGTGACCTCCTGTTTCATAGGTCGACACTCAACCACTAAGTGTCTTTTCAGTTCTTTATGTTACAGGAGGGTTAGGAAAGGAAGCTGAGAGAACGAAGAGATTTGGAACTTCTTTTGAGGAATGATGCTTCTTTGAAGATATCAGTCATTACACTTTTCTAAGTGGGGAAGTTGATGGGTTTGTGTGGTTGAAAGTTAGTCCCCATCTTTCTGGAACTCCAGGTTGTCCATGAAGTAAGTAGAAGTGTTTGCCTGCCATTTAAAGGTGCTTAAATGTAATTTGATGTCTTACGAGGGTGGAACATGCCAATAATCTAATCTGCTTGAAGCAGTTAAACTCTGTTGTGGTTTGTGAGGCGTTTAATAGGTTGTTTACCTCCGGTTACAGCTCCTGCATGCACTAGCTGCGTGTTGCTCATGTGTGTGAGATCTCCATCTGTGTGACGGGTGCTCCGACATGTCATGGTGTGTGGTGCTGCTGGAGGAGTGGCCTGGGGTCCCCTTGCCTGGCTTTCTCAATGGCTCAATGTCTGAATCATACTGTCTGGCCATGGAGCAGCGAAGGTCTCGCAGGGGGACAGGAGCCGAGGAGCCCGGGAGCGTAGGCCTCGCGGCAGAGAACCTGCGTGGCCCCAGCCGTGCGGAGCAGCGGGCGCTCCCCGAAGAGCACAGCTTAGCGGGGCCTCCGGGTGGTGTGGCAGCAGCTGAACGCAGTCCGGGTCCCCGGCTGAGGAGCTGGTCTTTGGTTGTGTTTTCAGATCGTCTGCAGGGGAGTGTCGTGTCCAGACATGTGAGCGCGTGGCTTCGCTGCCGGAGGAGCGCTCTGGACTGGAGCCATACCTGATTTGTAGGCGTTGCCTCCTGGTGCCCCTTGTAAAACAGTGCAGACTCAGTTGTCTAAAACCCCTTTGGAGTTCTAACGGTTTCGTGATACCATTGAGGCACACAGGAAAGACGGGAGCTATTTCATGGTGCCATCGTCCTTAGCGCGGAGATTCCTCATGTGCTAAGCTAGGAATCTTCCATGTGAGGGTTCTGAATAGGCCTCCGGGTCTCTGACAAGCTCAGTGCTGTGGCCAGAGGTGGTTTCACCTCCTGGTGGGGGAGGGCTCATTGCCCCATTGCACCTCTGTCATAGCGACCGTGTGGTGAGCACTGGTGCAGGTAGCAGATTTGTACTAGGAATGACCTCCAGTTCTAAACCCACAGGTACAGCTACTTGACATTCGGGTGAGGGACAAGAATTACTGTTGTTTTGTTTTGTTTCTGTTCTGGAATTGAGCAGCCTCTATTAAAACACTGTTATGGTGAGGGAAAATGTCATAGGGCGGTCCTGTCAGTGTCCCAGCCACTTAGAGTGTGCTCGCCCGCCTCAGCCTCCCTTCAGAGCTCAGCTTCCCCTTAGCTGAGCTACATGGGGACGGAGGGGAGGAAGGGAATGGAGTCACCAGCCACAGCAGAAACCTGGATTGGGAGAGCAGGCCTGATCCTGTCCCTTCACATCTTTTCTTTCACTTGTGCCGAAGCTTCTCTTTCAGTTGGGGGTCTTCAGTGGGATGGGCAGTATGAGATATGGAGGCCAAGACGTTCCCCATTATATATTTTGGCATTTTAGTCTCATTTTTAAAAAAGATTTAATATGTGTGTGTATTTTTATATATATATATATAGTGCATATATGTATATGTGTGTGTGTGTGTGTGTGTATCCTATCCTATATAATAAAAGGCTGATATGCAAATTGTCCCTCTGGAATTCAACCTACCAGGAGTTCGACCACCTGCTATTATGTACACTGACCACCAGGGGGCAGCGTGGAACAAAGGAAGGCCCTGGCCCACAGCCACTAGGGACGCTACTTATGCACTGGTCCTTTAGTGTATATATATATTTCAGAGAGGAAGGGAGAGGGAGAGATAGAAACATCCATGATGAGAAAGAATCATTGATTGGCTGCCTTCTGCACACTCCTCACTAGGGATCCAGCCCACAACCCAGGCATGTGCCCTTACTAGGAATAGCCACACCAGCAGGGCTAGGAAATTTTTAAATTGATTTGGGGAGGGAACAATGCAGGAGTGAACTATAGAACAGCTACCTCTAGTATGCCCCCAGTATGCCCCCCTACTGGGGATTGAGCCCAAAACCCAGCATGTGCTCTGACTGGGAATCGAACCGGCAACCTTGGGGTGCGTTGGACATGCCTAACCAACTGAGCTACTCTGGCCAGCGCCAGACAGTGTTCTGTGGTTTTCTGTTCCTCTTAGAACCATTTATCCTACCCTGCCACGTGTGTGCTTTCTGGGTTTGACCGTGTTCTGGTTCACCTGTAAGGGGGCTGCCCAGAGACTTCCTGGCTCAGTCACAGCACAGACGGTCCTGTGGCTCCTCGGTAAGGACCATCCCAGCCCGTCAGGAGCGGACAGTACCTCAGGCAGGAAGGAGGGACGCCTTTGTTCCCGTTCTTTCCTTCTTCTCATTTTGATTCCCCTGGATCGTTGGGACCTGTGTTTAAAATTCTGCCCGCAATCCTCCCCTTTCCCACTCATTCCAGCACAGCTGAGAAAGATATTTTCAAGGGATCTTTGCTAAAGTGTGTGTGTGTGTGTGGGGGGAAGCACAGGTTTCTAATTTTTATAAATCCAGTAAAAACAGGAAAGGGGGTTCACTGGATTCTAGCTTTTCTCTTTGTCCTAAATTAATTCTGTTCTGGCTGTTTCTTGATGGTTTGCCACATCTCGGGCCTCCTGCCAATTCCCATTCCTCCTCGCTCCCTGTTTGCTCTCAGCCTGGTGTTCTCAGGAGGATGTCACTTGCCCCGTGACCCTGGGAGAGGACCCAGGAGTCTAAACAATTCTTCATCTCTTCTCTGAGGACAAACAACAAAATGGATCCTTTAAGCCTTTTCCCATCTCCTCGTTTTAAACCCAGATCGCTCTCGGCCTCTGCACACACCTCTGGTTTCTAGGTGAGGGGCATGCCAGGCCCTGGTAGATGGGAAGGGCAGGCTCAGGTGGCAGCCCTTCTTCCTCAAAAACATCCCTTCTATTTCCATCCTCAGAGGAGTTTGTGGGGAAGGATTGTCTTCGCCCCCTGAGCTGCCTGCTGGTCAGTGCCCACAGCCTCGTGGGGAAAAGCAGGGGTGGACTTGGCTTCGGGAGGCATTGGGCTCTGGCTTACGTGCGTTAGAGCAGCGGTTGCCACCCTCTCGGACCTCCCGGGACACCAGTGGTCAGCGGAGCACCGGCGGGCGATGGCCGCTCTAGAGAACAAGCAAGCCTTCCTGTTTGCTTCCTGCTGTGGCTTGTGCGCCCGAGTTTAAGGACGCTCGCTGCCCTTCCTGTCCGAGTCTCTGCGCTGATTGTGTCTGGAATTCGCTTTCATAAAGTCCAGAGCTATACCCCCAGCTTTGGGTGCTGTTCTTGTCTTAGAATGACTTACCGGCCCATTGTGTTCTTGCTGTTTTGACGGTGGATTATATCAGACATTAGAAAACAAGCTAAAGATAGATTATTGCTGATGTGCGTGCTGAGTGTGTGTGAGCCTGTCCCTCTGCGGGACGTGGGGACCAGGTGTTGTCTTGCTGTGGGGCTGTGCCTGCCTCGTGCTAACGTAGCCCTGACCTTGCTCGCTCCCGTGTCTGATGGCAGGTGGCTGTTGCAGGGCGTTTACTCATCGCCATCTTCTAGGCTCACTCTGTTGTTGAATTAAAGCAGACAGACTGACGCTGTCTTTTCTAAATTTGGTTGGAGATCTTTGATGTGGTTCATCCTTCCTTGTTGAGATGATCTGTATGTTCGCCAGTTCCCCCTGTTCTCTCTCGTGTTAATAATGAAACGGCTTGCATCTTCTTACAGGCTTTTCCCTCCCGTGCATTGTTCAGTTGCTGCTGTTATTCTTCTCCAGGTAAATTGGAAAACTTCTTCTTTCATATGTCGTCTTTTTAGAGTCCAAATGCAGGATTTTGCCTTTTCCTTTTGTGTTGATTTGGAGTTCTGTCCTGTGGCCAGCATGCCTTGCCCTCTGTAAAGCCACCTCTTTGTTCTGGTCTCGGCCCTAGATTAGTCTGTAAACACTTTTTATTTACAACCCTAATAGGAAAAAAAGGAAAGAAAGAACTTGTCCTTCACAAACATTTCCATGTTACATACTTACCACCCTCCCGTACACATCGCTAGCAGACCTCACGTACGTGCAGTCATTTATCCAGCTGTTCTTGTGGCTACCACGTGCCAGACACTACTCCGCGCATTTAGGGTGATATAGAGTAGTGACCGCAACAGACAGTCTTTCCTTGATGGAGTTGACATCATAATAAAAATAAACACAGACATTATCGATGAATAAAATATATACTATGTCAGAAGAGGGTAAGTGCCACGAAAAAGAAGAAAAAGTAGAGCAGAGGAAGGGGAGTCCACGTGGGTTTGCAGTTAAACTTAAAGAGAAAGACATTTGAGCTGATGCTCTTTTTCAGTACTCTTGCAGGAAGCGAGGGAGTTAGCACTGGGTGTCTGGGGGAAGAATGGTCCGGGCAGAAGGAAAGGCAGGTGCAAAGGCCATCGAGGGCAAAGTATGCCATGTGCCCACCGGTGTGACTAGAGTGAGGTGATGAGCAGTGGGGAGAGGGCGAGGAAACCAGACCGGGAGGACGGGGTGGGAGGACCACAGGTCTTGTGGGGTCTCGTAGGCTTTGGTCAGGGACTTGGACTTGGACTTGGACTTGGACTTGGACTTGGACTTGGACTTTGGCTTTGGCTGAGATGGGGTGAGACTGCAGGGTTTTGAACCGAGAAGTCACATTCTGATGCTGGCTGCTGTGTTGTATCTCTTACTGGTTGTGTGCAGGCGGGGGTGAGTCCGGTTGGGGAAGTATGGAAGCACGCTAGGCTTTCCTTTGCCAAAACAGACACTTTGAACAAGATTAAGTAAGGTTTTGACAAAATCCATGTTGGGGTTGAAGTGACTTGAGCCAGTAGATGATTCATATGTCCTAAATGTAAGACGTGGGTTCAGTCCTTTTTGCCACAGTGAGGTTCCTGTTACGCTCATAAAGCGCTTTTATTCATTGGAGCCTTCTGTGATTAATTAATTCATTCCAACAAACCTTCGTTTTAGCACTTTCTCTGTGCCAGGAACGACCTTGGGTCCTGGATGGAGATGAGAGGGGATGGTTTGGTGGTGGTGACAGACAAGTAAATAGATGGCAGTGCAGTGCTGTTGTGAGGGTCAGCACAGGCTGCCTGAGGAGCCACTTGGGGTGTCCAGGACCCATGTTAGGGGAAGCCCTGGGCACAGGAAGCCTGATCGTAGAGGAGATCTGGGGAGTAGAGGCCAAGCAAAGATGCGCTGCCTCAAAGCCCTGCTGATCTGCCTGGCGGAGTGGAGTGGAGGGCACGTCTCTCCGTGGACAGCAGTGGGATGGGACGTAGTTTCCTGGCAGCTCTGGGTTAAGGCAGCTTGGCACCAGTGTTCTTGTGCAGCCTATTTTGCCCGTCAGTATGAGGTTCAGGAAAAATCATATTCCTGCTCTACATATATTTTATTTTTCAGTCTTGAACTTTCAGGTGTAGTCTTGCCAGTACCTTCCTAGCTTTAAAAACATATTCAGGCCCTGGCTGGTTTGGCTCCGTGGATAGAGTGTCGGCCTGCAGACTGAACGGTCCCAGGTTCATTTCTGGTCAAGGGCACGTGCCCGGGTTGCAGGCTCAACCCCCAGTGGGGGCGTGTAGGAGGCAGCTGATCCATGGTTCTCTCTCGTCATTGGTGTTCCTACCTCTCTCCCCCTCACCCTTCCACTCTGAAATCAATTTTAAAAATTTAAAAAATAATACGTTTAGTAGTAAGGAGGGTGCCCACTACTTTAACGTCCAGAAAATGGACGTTACAAGGAAGGTCTTTGAAGACAAAGAGCTTTTCCTTATCCCACCGGTTGGTATAAAGTCAGCGGAAAGGAAGGCCCAGAGGGGCTAGACATGGTCCGAACTTGGTGAAATCTGAAGCCTGAGTTCCTTTGGGAAAAGCAAGACGTTTTTATGGTTCTACAGCTCAACCAGGAATGGCTTCCCCGCCTGGGCGTGGCACCTTCAGCAGAAAAGTCGGGAACGCGGGGTGACCTGATTTCTCGAGCAGAAACCCTAGCTTCGAATCGGGGACCCTTACCAGCGCTGGACGTGCTGGGAGGTCTGAGTGCAAGGAGTTTGTGTTGCTTCTGGGTTTTGTCCTGAGCACTTCTCTGTGAGTGAGCAGGGACGGTGCTCTCCTGATGGCGGTAACGTACTTGGCAGCTCTAAAACCGCGTCCTTTCGAGAGCTCATAAGGGGCCTGAGAACTGGCAAAGGGGGAGAATGTGGACTTTTGTGCATGAAAAGGGAGCTGGAGACCAGCATGCACTCACCTAGCAGTTCACCAGCAGTGGGCTGCCACACAGCAGGCCCACGGGGACAGCCAGCCGGTGCTTGACTCCCTCTCCCTCTCCCTCTCCGTGCAGACTCCCACCTGCGGCGGCTCGCAGGCCCTCCGCCCAGCGCTCTTCGGTGGCCCATGAGCTGCGTCCCCTGCCCCCGGTGCGCGACGGGCCCCCAACGCGATGTGTGTTTGTCAAACCATGGAAGTGGGGCAGTGCGGCAAGAGCGCGAGTCTGGCCGGAGACCGCGGGGTCCTCCTGGAGCCCTTCATCCACCAGGTGGGCGGCCACAGCAGCATGATGCGCTACGACGACCACACGGTGTGCAAGCCGCTCATCTCCCGGGAGCAGCGCTTCTACGAGTCCCTCCCGCCCGAAATGAAGGAGTTCACCCCCGAGTACAAAGGTCAGTCCCTGCGGGCCGGGCCCTCCGCCAGGCCTCCTGCTGACCCTGCCCTGCGATGCGGTGGATGCGATGTGACCCTGGGCCTCTGTGTCTCAGAGCAGCTCAGCGTGTTGTCACGCAGAATTCAATCCCACAGCCTGAGCCAGGGCTTTAGACTCGGAACTCATCAAGGGGCTGGATTTGCAGCGCTGGGCCCTGGGGCCCTGCGGGGTCAGGTGGGAGCTTGCTCGGAGAGAGAGAGGCACACCTTCCGGGCCCAGAGGAGGGAGGATGGTGAGGCTGCAGGAGTGCCCCTGAGGACTCAGCAACAGACCTCCCAGCACCCTCTCTCAGGGCCTTACTTGAAAACGTGTTCCAGTAGGGAGCCAACCAAGAACTGGGAGATGTAGAGGATTCTAGAAAGAATGAATTTCACCCGGCCGGGTGCTCTGTGGTTGAGCGTTGACCTATGAACCAGGAGGTCGAGGTTCGATTCCTGGTCGGGGCACAGGCCCCAGTAGTGGGCTCCATCCCCAGGAGAGTGCGGGAGGCAGCCGGTCAGTGATTCTCATCGTTGATGTTCTAGCTCGCTCTCTCTCCCTTCCTCTCTGAAATCAATAAAAATGTATATTTAAAAAAAATAAAGAAATAGAAGGTTAGCTGATGTCAGGTGTAGAGGTCCCCGAGGGGACACGTTCTCTTGAGTGGCATAGAAATCATCATTTGCAAGTGAGAGCTCTAGATGAGAGAAGGATCACAGACTTACCCAAGGCCGAGGGTGAGTAGCTGACGGGCAGCCTGGTGGGAAGCTGCCTCCGGAGAGAGGGCTGCCCTCGGAGTTGCTGGCCGCCCCGTCGGCTCGGGGCAGGCGGAGTGTGCCGAGGCAGCAGCGCGGCCGTCCGCAGACCTTAGCTGACGCGCTGCCTGTTTCCCACAGGGGTGGTGTCTGTCTGTTTTGAGGGGGACAGTGATGGCTACATCAACTTAGTGGCTTACCCTTACGTGGAAAGCGAGACCGTGGAGGACGACGCGCCAGAGCGGGAGCAGCCGCGGCGCAAGCACTCGCGCCGGAGCCTGCACCGGTCAGGCAGCGGCAGCGACCACAAGGAGGAGAGAGCCGGCCTGCCCTTCGAGAGCACGGAGAGGTGAGGCGGGCAGCACAGGCTCAGGGCCTGCTTCTGGGGCAGGAGGTCGAGCTGGGGGAGTGGCCGTTGGCCTTGGGCCGCCCGTGTAGGTGCGGCCTGTCCCGTGTGTCACATCGCCCCGGTGACTCCTGGGTGTGCTGGGGCTGCTTGGCAAAGAAGCCAGCTTTGTGGCTCTTGAAGGACCACAGAAAGGCACCCACGAATGGCCTCAGCAGTGCCCTTCCCAGAAGAAAAGGGGGCTTTTGTCACGATGAGAGGGCTCCTCCACTTCCAGTTGAAGGACCGGGTCTCTGCCAGCGCCACCCTGTTGGGGTTGTCGGCGGCTGGGGAGAGGACAGTGACATTGATGTTGCTGTAGCCGCCACCCCCACCCCTGCCGTTGCCGGACGCCTCGCCTGCGCGGCTCTGCTCCGTGTGGCAGTGCAGCGGCGCACCTGCGGTCACTCCCGGCAAAGCCTTGCATGAGGTCCTGATGTTTCCCACGGGGGTCGTCTTTGCACCAAAATCCCGTGTGGCCTGACTGACTTGAGGAAGGACGTTCGCTCCCTCGCTGGCGGCCCGCTTTCCTCCCACTGCGCCCTGGCCTGCTCTTCCCCTCTGATGTCTCCTCTTCCAGGCTCGCTAGAGGCGCCATTCATGGGTGTCATGCCCATGGTTCCGTGTGGAGTTGTTAAGGAGAGTCTGCCATCGGTGCCGCAGACTCCACACTCGAAAGGGTGGTCACCCATGTCCTTGACGTGGCATCCGTGTTCCCGTTTTAAGTGTGAAACTGCACACTCACCAGTCTCTGTGGTAAAATGCACATAACAAAACGCGCCGCTTCCCCTTCCCCGCATGCAGTGAGTGGCATCAGAACTCACACGGTGTGCTGTGCGGCCATCACCACCGCCCACCCCAGAGCCCCCTCGCCGCTCAGGAGACGCTGCAGCCTGCTCACCCTTAGCTCCAGGCCCCTCCCGGCCCCGCAGCCACCGTCTGCTGCCTCTCCCTGTGGACTTGAGCTTCCTCACATGAGTGGGTCACACAGGAGTTCTCCTTTTGTGTATGGCTTGTCTCACTTAGCACGATGCTCTCAGGGTTCCTCCAGGGTGTAACTGTGAGCATTTCACTCCCGTTCATAGCGCAGTAATCTCCTGGGCTACAGCTGCGTGGATACGCCACTGCCCCCGGGCTCGTCCGCTCCTGTGCGGTGTGCTGCGCTGTGAACATGGTTCAAGCGTCCGGGTCCCCGGGTCGGTTCTGTAGGTGTCGGCCGCGGCGGGATTGCTGCCCCGTGAGAATCCCATGTGAACGGGGTGCACAGCGGCTGCCGCATTTCTCTTCCTCCAGCGGAGTGGGGCCCAGCGTCTTCACCTGCTCCCCCAGGGCCGTAGTAGAGAGGGGTGTGAGGTGGTAGCTTCGTCACTGGTTTAATGCAGAGGAATATTTCTCTGACATTTTTAAAGACTCGGAGCCGTCGACTCACTTTAGGTGCTCATGCTCAGCCCGTGCGGCACAGCAGGCGGTGTGGGGCAGCTGAGGCCCCACCTGTGCAGTGAGATGCGTGTCTGTTCTCTCCTCAGCGCCCAGGAGGCAAAGAGCCCGAAGGCGGAGCTGCACAGCCACTCGGATGTCCCTTTCCAGATGCTGGACGGCAACAGCGGCCTGAGCTCCGAGAAGATCAGCCACAACCCCTGGAGCCTGCGCTGCCACAAGCAGCAGCTGAGCCGCATGCGCTCCGAGTCCAAGGACCGCAAGCTCTACAGTATCCTTGTGGCCGCTCTGCAGCCGCGTCGGCGGGCCTCGGCCAGGCGCTGCTCGCCCCCTCGGCCCGCCTCCCTTCCGCAGGCCCGGCTGCTGTCCTCGCTGGGCGCAGCGCTTTCTGCTTGGGGGCAGCGTGCTGCTCTCTGCTGACACGGAACCTCACACTTCCTCTCTCATACCAGTAAGCAGCCCGCCCTCGGGGGCGGGTCTCGGGGAAGGTGCTGAGACAGTGGGGTCAGCTGGAGGCGTGGACAGAAAGGACAGGCGGCCGGGCCACAGAGCCCTTTGAGCCGAAGGTTCTAGAAGGGCCAGGGATGCATCTTCAACGTTACCCACGGGTTTGCAGTAACTCGGAAACGGCCCGACAGAGCTTAAACCAGCTGCTGCTCGGCTCCTGTGGGAGTGCTGACCCAGTTTCTCGCCTTCAGGGCGGTGCCACGACCATGTCTCCTTAGTCTCAGGCCCGGCGAGGCCCGGGCCCGGAGGCCGGGGCGGGGGTGTGGTTGGCGCGGTTGGCCTCCTGGCGGTGCAGGGATGTGCACAGCCTGCCGGAATCTCCTTTAGTTTGTATGTGCCTGCAAGACACACCTAAAGGATGAGAAGTGGTGACTTGAGCAGGGGTGGTACAGTGGAGTGTGCCTCAGCCGTAAGGAATGGCGTTCTGTCGTGCTGCAGTGTGGAGAACGGGTCTGTGACTCCACTGCATGAAGTACCCGGAAGGGGCAGACCCAGAGAGCCAGGAGGAAGAGTGGGACCAGGGCTGAGGCGGGCTTGGCAGGGAGGTAGTGTCAGTGGCACTGTTTCTGGTTGTGGTCTGCGAAGTTCTAGAAGCAGCGGGTGGTGATGGTGGCACAATAATGTGAATCTACTGAATGCCACCGAGTTCACACCTGAGACATTTAAAGTATGTTACGTGCATTTTCCACAATAAAATTTTATCTTTTTGGTTAATCCTCACCCGAGGATATTTCTCCCATTGATTTTGAGGGAGTGGAAGGGAGAGGGGGGCGTGGAGAGAGAGACGTTGATGTGAGAGAGAGACGTCCGTTGGCTGCCTCCCACACGCACCCCTGCTGTGGCCAGGGATGGGACCTGCAGCCCAGGTACACGCCCTTAACCAGGAATCAAACCTGCGAGCCTCAGAGTGGCCACTGAGCCACACCGGCCAGGGGTGAGCAGTTCTGTAGAAGAGAGGTCAGTGCCGTGAAGCCTGTGAGGTGACTAAGGTGACGGGCTGAGCGGCCCCCTTTGCAGAAACTGCTGTTGTCCCTTGACCCGGGCGCAGAGTTCCTCCTGCTGGAGAACGTGGTGCACCACTTCAAGTGCCCGTGCGTGCTGGACCTGAAGATGGGCACCCGGCAGCACGGCGACGACGCGTCCGCCGAGAAGGCTGCCCGGCAGATGCGCAAGTGCGAGCAGAGCACGTCGGCCACGCTGGGCGTCAGGGTCTGTGGCATGCAGGTGAGCGCCCGGTGCTGCCGCCAGCCCCTTAGGGAGCCCATGCCCACCGCTACCCCGGCCAGGTGTCCTCCTTGTCCACGTTGGTCCAGAGCCTCCTCCAAGAGGGTGAGTCCCGGGGTGCTGAGCGCCTCCTCGTGTGTATGTCCCTTGAGCCTCTGTCCTTGTTTGGTGACTCTGGTCTGGGCTCCAGGTACAGAGCTGCTGGGAGAGCCTGTGGCCTTGAGAGTGGGGCAAGTAAGACTCTCGTCTGTCAGTCAGATGTTCCTAGTTTGAGTCCAGCTGGGTCTCAGGGCAGCTTGGAAAAGGACTTAAAGTGATGGCAGGGGAGTTGCAGGCTGGCCTTCTCCCTGGCGCCCTGCAGGAACCCTCGGGTGCCCCTGGCCCGCTGCTCCGTTGTGTGGGGTCAGCAGAAAGGCTCAGCGTGGTCAGAAGTGCTTTCCACACAGTGCTGGCCAGGGTGCTGTGGCCTGCAGGGTGGCCCCGTCAGCACTCCGCACTCAGGGGCACTCACCTTGTCTGTCTCCTGGGGTTTCAGGTGTTCCAGCTGGACACGGGGCATTACCTCTGCAGGAACAAGTACTATGGCCGGGGGCTCTCCATCGAAGGCTTCCGCAGTGCCCTCTACCAGTACCTGCACAACGGCGTGGACCTGCGGCGCGACCTCTTTGAGCCCATCCTGAGCAAACTGCGGGGCCTGAAAGCCGTGCTGGAGCGGCAGGCCTCCTACCGCTTCTACTCCAGCTCCCTGCTCGTCATCTACGACGGCAAGGAGTGCTGGCCCGAGTCCTGCCTGGACCGCCGATCCGACATGCGTCTCAAGCACCTGGACACGGGGCTGCCCGAGGTGGCGCCACCCTGTGGCCCTAGCACCAGCCCAGGTAGCACCAGCAGCACCAACCTCGAGAGCGTGTCCTCTCCCAAGGTGGACGTCCGCATGATCGACTTTGCACACAGCACGTTCAAGGGCTTCCGGGACGACCCCACCGTTCATGACGGGCCAGACCGAGGCTATGTGTTCGGCCTGGAGAACCTCATCAGCATCATGGAGCAGATGCGGGACGAGAACCAGTAGGCCCAGCTCAGGGCCCAGAACCCCTCCCTCTCCACCCGCAGGCAGGGACCATTGATCTGCACTCGCCGAGAGGACACACAGACTTGCTTTTAAAGGGTTATATTTCTCTTGGGTATAAACGAAAAGAAATGTTTTAGCTGTAGCCTGGCATCCATATATGTAAAGAGGAGAGCAGAACACCCGCCCTCAGCCAGGCTCCTCAGCTCCAGCTCCAGCTGCTGTGTCCAGGCTGACGTAGCGGAGGTGCCCCTGGGGGCTTGCGCAGGGACAGGGTGCCCTTGGACATTGGTTTCTCTTGCCTAGGTTTTTGGGGCCTGTGCTGCAGGGCCCTGCTAATTGCAGGGTGAAGCCCTGGGCTTATGCAGGGCCCCTCCATGCCCATTCACCTTCGTTCCTCGGAAGGAGAGGGATTGGGTGCCCATTTCTAGGGGCATGTATCCTCGTGTTGTGGGTGTCGGCTGCTCTTTGATGCTCACAGGGCACTACAAGGCCAGCTGTGCACAGCTGGGTCCATCCCTCTCGTCTGTTCTTGGCAGGAGGCTAGATTCAGATTCTGGGCTGAAGCCAGCTTAGGGCAGAGGGCAGGCCCTGGGATTCCCAGGTGCTCTGGCACTTGCCCCTGCTCCTCTTCCTGCCTGCACACCCCAGCCAGCCTTTCCCACCAAGATCCCTGCCTAAGGAGATCCCACCCCTTGTCCCATTGAAGGGGGGCCCTGCTCCACTTGACGAAGAGTCTGTCCCCCAAGCCTTGGAGCCTCTGGTGGCTTCAGCTGAAAGTGTCCGCAGTCCTCATGCTGTGGGCGGGCGTCCTCTTCCTGCGGTGCGGGTAGCTGGGCTGCTCTGGATGGGCTGCTCCCCGCAGACTCCGGCTGTGGTCCACTCGGCTCACTTCTCCAGCCAAGCTCAAGGCCACAGCCCAGATGCGGAGGGAGAGCTGCAAGCTGGCCTGCACAGGGACACGGGGCCCAGGCTCTGCTGGGAGAGTTTTGTCTTCTCAGTCCTGGAGCCCATCATTGTGTCCATTTGTCCATCTGCCAGCTCCAGTCTCTTGGGGTCCTCCCCTGGGTGTCGCCTTGTTCATTAGTGAAGACTGATTCCCTTCATGCTTTCCTCAGCAAAGGGTTTCACTCCCATTTCCGAGGTGAGCTTTGCCCTTGCGCCCTTCAGCAGGTGCGGCCTCTTTACAAAGAATGGGGAGCAGAATGCATTGTGGGAGGCATTTCCCTGCTGGCCCAGCACCCACTCTGTGGCCTGGAGTGTGGCCCCTTCAACACTCAGTCCTGACAGTGGCCCAGGAGGGATCCCTTCCTCTCTGTAGTGCTTTCTTGCTGCCGGCCCTTCATGGCAGAAGCCTGCCTCGTCTAACACTGGCCAGAGGCAGCACTGCTCTCACCGCGGAGTCTGGGGCCACTGCCATTGCCACCTTGGAGATGTCCTGTTTGGGCATTACGGGTAAGCTTGCTAGCCCTGGGCACTGATGGTGGTTTCCTGGCCCTCAGATGCAGCCTTACGCATCCTCACTGGGCTCCTTGATGGGTCCCATCTCTCTTGGCCTCTGACCCTGGTGCCAGTGGTGGGCAGGTCCCCATTCCTTGGGCCTGGGAGGGACAGCTTGCTCGTTCCTGGTCAGTAAGGGCCGTCTTTGCTCCTGGACCTTCTGGCTTTAGCCACAGGGCTGTAGCTCCTCATAGTGTAGCCTGCCCTCTCCTGGCAAGGCAGGGGCTGAGATGGGGCCCCTTGGGGTAACTTTGATTGAACCTGTCCAGCCTGGAGTGTGCTGTGCCTCCCGAGTTCTGTATTTGGGGAGCAGATGTGTACCCTCTTATGTGTCTTCCTGGCACTAAAAAGCAGGGGCCTGGGATTTGCTGCTTCTCCCCTGGGTGGGGGGGGGGTCCCCTCTTTTCAGCACCTTTGACACTTGGGAGACCCAGCCCTGTTAGTGGGCATGTGTGTGTGCTCACCCCTTTCCCACTGCTCTGCCAGCGCCCTGTGCCCGCCGGGCCCTGCCTTCCCAGCCCCAACTTGGGACCAAAGTGCAGCATGGAATCATGGTTGGAGCACTCGAGTGACCCTTGTCCGTAGCGCTTCCTTAGGCTAAGTGACACTAGCCTCTGGGGTGGGATTGGGCGGTGCTTAAAGAGGAAGGGGACCAGTATAGCATTGAGCCAGGGACCCCCACCCTCCCCCACATTGGGGCTTGTGCAGGGGGCGTGGGGACTCCGAAGGGGCCAAAGGCCTAGGCTAGTTCCATAGCCGCTGCTCACTCGCTCACACCTGGCCACGTGCACGCCCCCTAGATGCAGATTGCTTTAAACTTCAATGCTCTTCAATTTGGTTTTCTTCGTGCCCTTTTAAGAAATGGTTTCATAAGGAAGAGATTTGGAGAACCCTGGGAGGTCCTCCGCGCCTCCCGGAACTGTAAGGCTTTGCCTCTGGGAATCGCTTCTTGCGCCACCTTCCTGTCCACGCCGCCCGAAGCCTGCGCCGCGATACACGTGGCTGGGGCCACGTCGGGGCGCAGTGGCGTGTTTTCGGGAGCTGCGTGCGAGGAAGGGGCGCTTAGACCTTGGGCCGAGCTGCTCCTGTCCGTCCACCCCGCGCTACCCGCCCCGCTTGTGTCCGAGGTTGTGTACATCAAATAAAGCCGCTGAAACGCAGGCGTGTGCGCGTCTCTGTGAAGACCCCGCGGCTCCCGGAGACGGGGGCCCGCCCAACCACCCCGCGGCCCGGGCGCTCTTCCCGGGCGGGCCAGACGGCGGAGCCGCAGGCACCAGGAGGAGGCGGCCTCGCCCTTGGCGCCAGTTCCGCCTTCGGATCCGCCAATGGCCAGCTGACCCGCGGGTCCCAAACGCGGTCCCCATAGCAACCGGGCACGCTCGGCCTCTAATTGGCTACGTCCGCCGGCTGCGCCCAGCGCCTCGACGTCGGCGTCCGTGCCACGTACGCGGCAGCCGATTGGGCCGCCCGGCCCACGTCACCGGGGCTGAGTGTGGGGCAGCGGCCGGCCTGCCCGCGGCGCTTCCTGGTGTGTGGCGGCCCTGATACCGGCGTCGGCGCGTCCTGGGCGGACAAGACAGCCCTGAGGTGGTCAGTCTGGCAAGTGGAGGACCCGGGGCTGGGCCCGGCGGCCGGAGTGAGTGACAGGGGTCGGCCGGGCGCCCGGTCACCGCGGAGGGCGCACTCAGCCTCCGGCCCGCCGGCCGCCGGCGCGATGAAGGCGCTCATCTTGGTGGGCGGCTACGGCACGCGCCTGCGGCCGCTGACGCTCAGCACCCCGAAGCCGCTGGTGGACTTTTGCAACAAGCCCATCCTGCTGCACCAGGTGGAGGCGCTGGCCGCGGTAAGGCCGTCGGGCCGGGCAGGCGGCGCGGGGCGGCCGCGAGTCGGGGGGTGGGGGGGACGCCCGCGCCTCTGGCTCAGCCGCCTGTGGCCGCGCGTTCTGTCCCCCAGGCGGGCGTGGACCACGTGATTCTGGCCGTGAGCTACATGTCGCAGGTGCTGGAGAAGGAAATGAAGGCGCAGGAGCAGAGGGTGAGGCTGGAGCCGACTCCTGCCCCTTCCGCGCCCCCGCTCCGTCTCCCTCCCCTCCGGGGAGGAACCTGACCCGGCTTCTCCCTTGCAGCTGGGAATCAGAATCTCCATGTCCCATGAGGAGGAGCCTTTGGGGACAGGTCGGTACAGACAGGGACATCCTTGTGGGGGAGGGTTTAGGGCTGGGAAAGGGGTAAGGCCAGCCTGGAGGGGGCTCGCTGAGCTGGATCCAGGGCTCCGTCCCCCAGGAAGATGGTGACCTGTTCCCCTCCGCAGCTGGACCCCTGGCCCTGGCCCGTGACCTGCTCTCTGAGACTGCAGACCCTTTCTTCGTCCTCAACAGTGATGTGATCTGCGACTTCCCTTTCCAAGCCATGGTGCAGTTCCACCGGCACCACGGCCAGGAGGGCTCCATTTTGGTAAGGACCAGGTCCGACACTCCCACCTCCCGTGCCCAGCCTCCCGGTCCAGCCTTGAACTGCCCGGTCCGTGTGTTGCGAGCGCAGAGCTGTGCGGGCTCTCAGCATGTGCGGCACAGCCGCTGAGATGTAGGACAGCACCATCCCCGGTGCAGGCGCACGGACGAGGCCTGAGCCCCCCTGCATTCAGGTGACGAAGGTGGAGGAGCCCTCCAAGTACGGCGTGGTGGTGTGCGAGGCCGACACCGGCCGCATCCACCGGTTTGTGGAGAAGCCGCAGGTGTTTGTGTCCAACAAGATCAACGCGGGCATGTACATCCTGAGCCCGGCCGTGCTGCGGCGCATCCAGGTGTGCAGACGCGGCTCTCGGGTGGGCGGGAGGGCAGGCCGCCGCCCTGCGCCCCTGCTCACCGCTGCCCACTCCCACAGCTGCGGCCCACGTCCATCGAGAAGGAGGTCTTCCCTGTCATGGCCAAGGAGGGGCAGCTGTATGCCATGGAGCTGCAGGGTGAGGCAGGGAGGCCGCAGGGAGGGGTGGCCCGAGGCTGGGCTGAGCCCCTGACGCAGTCCCTCCCCCCAGGCTTCTGGATGGACATCGGGCAGCCCAAGGACTTCCTCACCGGCATGTGCCTCTTCTTGCAGTCCCTGCGGCAGAAGCAGCCTGAGCAGCTGTGCTCGGGCCCTGGCATCGTGGGCAACGTGCTGGTGGTGAGGCCCTTGTCCAACCCCTGCTCACCGCTCGTTCACCCCCTTAGTCTCGGGGGGCAAATGCCCCACGTGTGCTCTCCCCACCGTCCTCAGGATCCAAGCGCCCGCATTGGCCAGAACTGCAGCATCGGCCCCAACGTGAGCCTGGGCCCCGGCGTGGTGGTGGAGGACGGCGTGTGCATCCGGCGGTGCACGGTGCTGCGCGACGCCCACATCCGCTCCCACTCCTGGCTCGAGTCGTGCATCGTGGGCTGGCGCTGCCGCGTGGGCCAGTGGGTGAGCGTCGGGGCGAGGCCGGGGGAGAGGGGCCGGGATGCACCTGCCTCCCTGACAAGGCCCGCCTTCCCCCAGGTTCGAATGGAGAACGTGACGGTGCTGGGTGAGGACGTCATAGTTAACGACGAGCTCTACCTCAACGGGGCCAGCGTGCTGCCTCACAAGTCCATCGGCGACTCGGTGCCGGAGCCGCGCATCATCATGTGAGGGGCCGCCACAGCCCCCGTTACTGACAAGGGGCCCTGGCTTGACGTGTCCTAGGCGCTGGACTGGCTACCGTGTCTGGGGAGGCCTGGACAAGGCGGGCAGCGGGACACCTGTCTTCTGTGGACGTAACCTGGCAGGGTCCTTGCTGGGCACACCCACCCTGCCCACTCCCTCAAGGAGGGCCAGGCCAGGGCTGTTTGAATAATAATTTAATGCTCACAGTGGCCCTGACTGGAAGTCGAGCTCAGGCACAATGAGGGCTGGCTCCTGCCATGGGGGACACGCAGGAGGCTGGGGGGGGGGGGGCTGGCAAGGGGAGCTCATAAATAGGGCCCAGCCTGGGTCTGGGCTCGGGCAGAGGCTCTGGATGCGCAGGGACACGCAGACCTAGGCAGCCGAGGAGGTGGCGCTCGCCCCGCCTGCCCGCCAGTCCTGCACGGACTCGATGGTGGCTTTGCAGAAGAAGCAGTCCTTGCTGTTCATCAGGTGCTGGTTGATGCAGGCTCTGCAATGGGAGCGTGAGGGTCCTGGGTCCCTGCTGCTCCCTGGCCCCACCCTGCCTCCTGTGCCCAGGGGGCCCACTTACTTGCAGGACTTGTGGCCACAGGGCTGGAACACAGCAGAGATGGGGTGCGCATAGCAGATGGGGCAGAGGTCCTCCTCACTGGTGGGCTGCAGGGAGCACAGTGCAAGGTGGACTAGGGTGGGCTGTCCAGCAGGGTGGACACAGCCACACCCGTAAGTGCAGCCATGGGATCAGGCAACAGGCATGGCCCTGTGGGTGCCCCACTCACCAGGGAGGCAGCTGCAGCCTGGGCAGATGCAGAGGTCAGATGTGCCAGCATCTGCTCCACCTGAGCCAGCTCCTCGCTGCTGATGTAGTCAGTGTCTGGGGGTGGTGAGAAGTGTCAGGCCGACTGTGGCCCTAGAACCCAGGGCCTCTAGTACCCCAACCTGGGTCAGCCCAGGGCCCTCTGCCCTGGCCCACCGCCAACTCACAGCTCTGCAGGGAAAAGCGCTTCCGGTCAGGGGCAGGCGGGGCGGGGCCGGGGCCGGGGGGCTCTGGGTGCCCCAGAAGGTAGCGTATGGAGCGGAGCTGGAAGCAGGGGTCAGCCAGGAGCACTGCTGTGGCTTTCTCTATCCTGGGTGGGAGGGTGCAGGAGGAGTCAGTAGGCTGGGCCCGAGAGGAACTACTGGGGGGTAGGGGGGGTGACAATCCAGCCCACCCCATACACCAGCTTCTCCCCCTCAAAAGTCCTGGATCCCGGTGTAAGGGGCTCAGGGGCGCCACCGGCAGGTAGTGCAAGTCCACCTGCCCCCTAACACACACTTCAAAGCAAACAGCGGCTTAAAGGCTGCTTCCTGGGCAGCCCAGCTACTTTCACCGGGGAACCTGCGACCAGGCACCGGCCGGCTCGCCGGGGTCGTGACTGCTCCGCCCCCTCCAGCAGGAGCCAATGGGAGCCCGAGGCCCCGCCCCTGAGTAGTCGCCTCCCGAGAGTATTTAGGAGCCGAGTGTCCGGGAGCCTCGGGCTCGGACGCTGGGGAAACCCGAGGAGGGAGCCGAGTGGAGCGCAGCCCGGCTCAGCCTGCGCGGGGAGAGGGAGCTGCGGGCTGTAGCTCGCATCCTGCCTCCCAGGCTGCCGGCCGGAACAGAAAGGGGTCCCAGAGCCGCGCCCCGCAGTGCGGCGGACCCACCCGCGGGTCGTCCCGCCATGACCTGGCCGGTGCTGCTGGGCGCCCTGCTGTGCACGCTACGCCTCGGCTCGGGCACCCTGGACGCCGAGGGCTCCGTGCCCCTGGCGCCCCTCAACTGTCCCAACAAATGCGTCTGCGCCGCCGACCTGCTGAGCTGCGCGGGCCTCGGGCTGCAGGACGCGCCGGCCGCGTTGCCCGCGGCGGCCGCCGACATCGACCTGAGCCACAACGCGCTCCAGCGCCTGCGCCCCGGCTGGCTCGCGCCCCTCTCGCAGCTGCGCGCCCTGAGCCTGGGGCACAACCAGCTGCAGGCCCTGGGGCGCGGCGCCTTCACCAACGCCAGCGGCCTGCGGCAGCTCGACCTGTCCTCCAACTCGCTGCGGGCGCTCGGCCGCCACGACCTCCACGGGCTGGGGGCGCTGGAGACGCTGCTGCTGTTCAACAACCGCCTGGCGCACTTGGACCGGCTGGCCTTCCAGGGCCTGGGCGCGCTCCGCCGGCTCTACCTGGGCTGCAACGAGCTGGCGTCCTTCTCCTTCGACAGCCTGCACGGTCTCAGCGTGACCCAGCTGCGCACCCTGGACCTCTCCTCCAACCGCCTGGGGCAGGCCCCCGTGCCAGCCCTGGCGGCCCTGCCGGCCTTTCTCAAGAACGGCCTCTACCTGCACAACAACCCGCTGCCCTGCGACTGCCGCCTCTACCACCTGCTGCAGCGCTGGCACCAGCGGGGCCTCGGCGCCGTGAGCGACTTCGCGCGCGAGTACACCTGCCTGGCGTTCCGGGTGCCCACCTCCCGCGTGCGCTTCTTCGCGCCCAGCCGCGTGTTCGAGAACTGCTCGGCGGCCCTGGCGCGGGGCCTGGAGCAGCCGGAGGAGCAGCTGCAGGTGCAGGTGGGCGGGCCCCTGAGGCTGCACTGCAACACCAGCGCCCCCGCCCGGCACATCGCCTGGGTCTCCCCGCAGCGCGAGCTGCTGGTGGCGCCGGGATCCCGCAACGGCAGCATCGCGGTGCTGGCCGACGGCAGCCTGGCCATCGGGAGCGTGCAGACCTGGCACGAGGGCGTCTTTGTGTGCCTGGCCACCGGGCCCCGCCTGCAGCACAACCAGACGCACGAGTTCAACGTGAGCGTGCACTACCCGCACCCGGCGCCCGAGGCCTTCAACACGGGCTACACCACGCTGCTGGGCTGTGTGGTGGGCCTGGTGCTGGTGCTGCTCTACCTGTTCGCCCCGCCCTGCCCAGGCTGCCGCCGCTGCTACCGACGCGCCTGCTGCTGCCGCCGCCGGCCCCGCACCCCCAGCCCCCTCCAGCAGCTGAGCGCACAGTCCTCGGTGCTCAGCGCCACGCCCCCCGACGCCCCCAGCCGCAAGGCCAGCGTCCACAAGCACGTGGTGTTCTTGGAGCCGGGCAGGAGGGGCCTCAACGGCCGAGTGCAGCTGGCGGTGGCCGAGGACTTTGATGTCTACAACCCCGTGGGCCTGCGGTTCAAGGTTGGCTCCGAGTCCACGAGCTCCACAGGCTCTGAGGGGCTGGTGATGAGCTAGCTGCCTGGGCCCCACACCACACCCGCCGGCCGCTTGCCCTGCTCCCTGCGGCACAGAGAACTAGGTCCTCCCTGGAACAGCGGCCCCTCGCACTGGGTTGTCTGGGCACAGGGCCTGCTGTGCCCCTTTGGAACCGAGGGCCATCTGGAGAGCCCTGGCCTTAGAGTAGGGGCGCTGATGGGGAGGGAGTGGGTCCAGGGAAGGGGAGGCCTGGCTCCATCCCCAGGTGGAAAAGGAAACCCTCCCGTTAAAACGGGACCCTGTGCACCAGCCAACCTCCTCCCAGCTTCACAAGTCCAGGCTGAGTCTGGTGGGCAGGCGGGAGGCAGGCAAGGCTCCTCCAGAGACCCCTGGGGCCAGGCCTGGCCCCACCGAGTGGCCCTGCTCCTGTGGCCATGGCATCACAGGCCACAGAGAGCAGAGCCTCTCCCATGGGCTCAGCAGCAGTGAGAGCACCGGAGGCCTCGCCCGCTTTCAGCAGCGAAAAGCCTGCTGATCGATGGCCAAGCAGAGGGCGGGGCGGGACTCCTGTCCCTGGAGGCAAAGCTTCGGAAGGGCAGGCGCTTGCTTCCAGCTAATGGCTGAGGTGGTGCCGGCTTCCTGCGGGCCTCGCCCTCCCGCTGCAGGGAGGCAGGGCAGCTGGAATCCTTGTGGGGAGCAGAGCTGGGGCCCCTCGAGGGCCTGAATCGATTGTCGCAGAGTTTAATAAAGGCAGGACTCCCGCGCGGAGCCTCCACAGACACGGGCAGTGTGTGTGCTCCGTCTCCTCTTGGCAGTGCTGTCCCGACCACATAGGGCCCCCGCCCGCCAGTCGTGGTTGCCCGGCCCTGCCTGCAGCTCCGACATGGGCCGAGGCACTGCTCTTCGGGTCCCTGCTTCTACTCAGCCCTCGGCCTTTCCACCCCCAAACCTGACCCCAAGGCCCATCTCAGAGCCGAGGAAACAGGGCCACGAGGAGGCCCTGCGCAGCCCCACACTCACCCTGAGGCGGGGCCATGCACCAGGAGCCGCACCAGGATGCCCGTCACTGCCACCAGGATGGGGTAGTGGTCCACACTCTCCAGGCCTAGGGAGGGCGAGGGGGATGAGCCACCCCTGCCGGGGCACTCAGCGGGTGCCAACCACCCTCCCCACTGGGCACTGAGGGGAGGGGCCCTGAGGCTGGGGTGCCACGCCTGGCTGTCCTGGCAGAAAGGGGAGTCAGGCATCACTGCTCCCGGCCAGCGTGTGGAGGGCGGGGCACCCGGGTCCTCACCAGGCAGCCACAGGGTGACCACGCGGTCAAAGAGGTTCCTCTCGGCCGTCACCCGGTTCAGCACCTGGTTCAGCAGCTGCGAGGGCGGCAGTGGTTGGCAGCTGGGTGGCTCCCAAGGGGCGTCCCCGCCTTCCCCTCCTCCGTACCGCCCCCCCCCCCCCAGCCCTGGCGGGCTTACCTGGGCGAGCCGCTGCAGCAGCATCTCGGAGGTGGGCTGGGTCGAGTCGAGGAAGACCTCGGGCACCAGGGTGATGGTCATCTCCAGGACGCGCAGCAGGCTGACCGAGAGGTCAAAGCAGGTGGCACAGACCTTGAGCTGCCGGGTGTCCACGAAGTTCCTCTCCAGGCGCTCCACAGCCTGCTGGATCTGAGCCACCAGCGGGGCAGTGGGTGGCCTGGCCCCACCGGCCCCACCCTCTGCAGCACCCGGACCCACCGGGCCACCCACCTCCTGGATCATGCCGATGAACTCCGAGAAGGCCCAGTTGAGCTGGTTGAGGACGCTGTTGAGGAAGCTGGGCGCCACGTCGGGGTCTTGGCGCAGCAGGTGCGCCATGTGCTGCTGCAGCAGGATGGAGGGACAGGGCTCTGCGGGCAGCAGGAGCTCGGTCAGGGCCCGCCGTCTGCTGGTCCTTGCCCGCCGGGCATGGGTGTGAGGCCGGAAGACAACTCTGGGGATGCTCAGGTCGTGAAGGTGAGGACGGAGCTCCACTGCCCTCCCTCTGCTGAGCCAGCCACAAGCGCAGCTGCTTCCGGCCCCACAGCCCCTAGGCCCGGAGCCGGCCAGCCCAGCACGTCCTCTGCCGAGGGCCGTCAGGGAGAGCGAGGCCAGGACAGGGAAACTGGAGCCCTCCTGCTGGGTCGAGGCCAGATTCCTCAAGAGCCTCCTGGGCGCCCTGCCGCCCTCTACTGTCCTCTGCTGCCCTTGCCTGGCCTTGGCACGTGGCCGAGGTGGTAGGCACCAAGCCTGGGCTGACAGGCAGCAGTAACCAGAGCCCGCAGCGCCAGCGGCTGGCAGACCTCCCTCCCCCACGCAGATCAATAGTTCCCACAGCCACAGGACGCAGGCCCCTACCCCTCTCCGCTTGCAGCTCAGTTCCACCCTCAGTTCCTCCAGGCAGGGCCAAGGCCGCTGGCAAGGACTCGCCATGTGACTTTGCAAAAGGCACTTGGCCTCCGAGACACCCTTCAGGCCAAAACACTGTCCCCCAGGCAGATGCACCAAGTGGGCCGCGGAGAGGCCAGGTGGGTGCGCACAGGGCAGCAGGAGACAAGCTGGGCCCAGGCCCTGGCTTTGCCAGACCAGGACAGCACAGCCTCCGTGCCAACCAAAGGCCCCTTCCCCCAGGGAGCCCCCGAGCACCCTGGAGCCCGCCCCTCCTGTCTGTGCCTGAGACTCAGGCATCCAGGCAGGTGGCAGAGAAGGGCAGAAGGACACGTGCAGGGACAAGGAGGTCGGGGAGCACCTGGGAAGACCTGTCCCTTTTGGCTGTGACCCATAGGAGGCCCCAGGGCACCACTGGGACGGGAGCAAGGCGAACAGCCCCTTGGCAGGGACAGATAGGGACTTGGGGCTGGAAGGAGGGGAAAGTCTGAACTGGGAGCAGTGGGCAAGGCCACCACCTGCCCGCCGGGTACTCACTTTGCAGGCTGGGCAGGTTGGCGTCCTCGGGTTTGATTTTCAGCAGGTGTGGCAGCCGTGTATAGCGGTACCCGAACCCACAGCCCTGCAGGCAGGGTCGGTGCAGGTCAGTGTGCAGGGCCCCTTTGTTGCGGCATAGCCCAGCCCCCTCCAGCCCACTCACCTTCCAGAGCCGCACCAGGATCCAGTTGGTCTGCGCCCAGGGCCGCTGCTCGTAGGGCGCCAGGAGGTTCCTCACCATGGCGATGCGCCTGTCAAGGCAAGGGTCGCAGGCACAGGTGAGGCTGTGTGGGGCTGTGAGGGCAGGGACATGCCCTCCCCCAGCCCCCACTCACTGCTCCTCGGGGATGCGCTCCACGGCCCGCAGGGAGTGTGGGTAGCAGACGTAGCTGGCCAGCGCCTGCATCAGTGAGTCCCGGATGTCTGCAGGGGCAGGGCAGGGCAGGCCTCAGCAGGGGCCTCATGCCCATCTGGCCAGCATTCCATGCAGAAAATAGCCAGCCAGAGATGCCCTCCCCCTAACCCCCCAAGCCTCTGTGGACACCTCACCAGTGCCCACGATGCGTGTGTCAGCAAAGTGCTTGGCAAGGATGGCAGCCAGGCGGGTCAGGGTCTCCTCGTAGCCTGCAGGGGGGAGGGGAGGGCAGGCTAAGGCTCCAGAGCTGGGTCCCGGGGTCAGTCTGGGCCCAGGGCCTTGGGGGTCTTCGGGCTCAGCACTCAGCGACGGCTGATGAAAGGCTAAGGTCAGACGCCCTCTCTATGGCTCAGCAGAGCCCCCGGCACCTACAGCGCTACCCCAGGACAAAGCTTGTTACTGACGGGGGCACAGCGCAGGCCACAGCCCACAGCCCGATCCAGATATAACCCACTCACCCAGCCTGGGACCAGGGGCTGCATGAAGCTGGGGCTCCCGTGTGGCCCCCCAATAGGGCCCCACCTCTCGCTGTGATCTACAGAGACAGTGCCTCCTCATGGCTGTGCCAGGCGCTGGGTGAGCCCACCTAGTAGGCAGTGCAAGCAGGGATCTGTGTGGTCGTTTCCCTCCCAGCGCCAGGGAGGAGCTGCTGGTTGGTGGTGCTGGCGCCAGGCAGGGCTCTGCATGTGCATGTCTGGGGCAGGCTGATCCGAGCAGGAGCCGCTCCCGGCCTCCCTCGCTCAGACCAGGGGCCAGCCCTGCCCGGGCTCCGAGGCCCTCCCCAGGGCCCTCACCTGGGAGCTCTCCCATGCTGTGCACGGGCCCGAAGTAGTTCTTGAGGGCGCTGTAGCTGTTGATGGCCACGCTCAGGTAGAACTCGGGCATGAAGGCAAAGAGCGGGCCCGTGCGGTCACCGTGCTCGATGGTCCGCAGGCAGACGCGCAGCAGCCAGTAGATGTCCAGCATCTTCTCCTGCGGGCGGCACGGGTGAGGGTCGCGGGGGCAGGGCCAGTCGGGGGCCCAGGCAAGGCCTCCCCAGAGTGTGACATGAGGACTGAGAACTGAGCCCAGGAGGTTGGGCAGGGCTCAGCAGATGCCCCAGCCTGGAGAGCAGGTTTGCCTTTCTCAGAGGCACAGAGGGTGCTAAGGGCGAGGGTGCTGTGTGACCAGAGACTGCGAGCTTTTTCTCTAACAGCAGAGACAGGGCGAGCAGGCCTGCTTTCCCCACCGCGAGTTCTAGAAAAATCTACCCTAAGATTCGCATGGAACCTCAAGGGACACCAAGTCGCCAAAACCATCTCGAAATAGAACAAAGTTGGAGATCTCTTTCTGATTTCCATTTATTGCAGAGCTACAGCTATCAGAGCGTGCGATCCGGACACAGACAGATGTGGAGCGATGGACTAGGAGAGAAAGCCCAGAAGGAAACCACACACACACACACACGTATTCAAACAACTGTTGACAAGGTGCCAACAGGATGGCAGTTCCTCAAGAAGTTTAAAACAGAACTGAGCACATGCCCGCAGACCCGAAACCGCACGGCCCAGAGGTGGAAGCACCCTGAGGCCGTCGGTGGGTGAAACGGTGGCGCAGAGCAAACGCACCCCAGGCCTCAGCCTGGAACTGGCCCGGCTCCCACAGGGTGACCCATGAGGACAACAGCCACATCAAGGAAGTGGTGACGAGACTAGCGCTGTGTGGCCTGCACTGCAACGAGGCACCGAGCACAGGCAAATGCCGACAGAGAGAGTGCCGGCTGCCAGGCCGGGGGGTGACGGGTGTGAGTTCCAGTTTGGGAAGATGAACACGCTCTGGAGGTCTGTTTACAACCGAGTGAACACACTGAACACCTGAGCCGTGCGGGGAGGTGACCGAGGAGGTGAGTTAGATGCTGCCTTTCACTGCAACTGTAAACAAGGGTTCAGACGGTCCATTCCAGCCCCGGCGTGGCTCTGTGGTTGAGCATCAACCTACGAGCCCACACGTCATGACTGACTCCCTGTCTGGACACGTGCCCGGGCTGCGGGCTCGGCCCCCGGTGGGGGGCAAACACAGTCGGATGGAGCTTGCCTCTGTCCACCCTCAAGGCTGACTCCCGGTGGGCATGGCCACGTCTTTCTGCCTCGCTCCTGAGGGTCCCTGTTGCCAGGGCGGCACTGGACCCCCAGCCCCGGCACACGTCACTGGATGATGTGTGAGGAGCAGAACAAGCCATTGGCCCCTGCGGGAAGGAGCTGCCAGGCCGGGGGCGGCTGGGGAGAGGCGCCGGAGGGAGGCAGAGACAGACCCTGCTCAACCTGAGGGTGTCTGAGCTGGAGGGGCCTCCGGGGGCCTGAGAGGTTCTGGGGACGTGGCATGGGGTGGGGGGAGAGGGGAGGGGCAGGGGGCATGTGTGTGCCAGAGGCTCTAGGCGGCAGGCGCATTGAGGGGCTGTCAGCCTGTGCCAGCCAGGTGGCTGGGAGGGCAGCAGCTGCAGGCCCAGGCCACCCGCTCACCTGCGAGTAGACAGTGGCATGGACCCAGGCAAGACGGCGGCTCAGGTGGTCCAGCTTTTCTGAGAAAACTTTCTGGCTCTTGGTCAACTCCTCAAGGATGTCCTTTCTCTGCCCCGAGGAGAAAGGGTGGTCAGGATTAGGCCGCGTCCATGGCTTTGGGGCCCACAGTGGCCTGGGGCGCAAAGGGGAGGTGAACCCGCTCCTCTCTTCCACACCCCTTCTGCCTCTGACCCGCGGGGAAGCGGGCACAACCCGGGGCCACAATGAACTGCAGGCAGCGGAAGGGCTCCCGGGGAGGGGCTCCCGGGAGGATGGGCCAGGCCCGCCGCTTCCTGCTGACTCTGCAAGTGGCCGACAAGCACTTGGGGCTGAATCCATAATTGATGAGGACAGGGTGCGCCGAGCACTTAGCTGGCCAGGGGCGGGGTGCCTTGGCATAGCCATGGCTGGCTGATGGGGCTCAGACTGTGGCCGGCCTGGTGCCAGCCCCTCTCACTGACGTGCTACGGTCAGGGAGGGGATGGGGACCAGCAAAACTGCTGAGGTCACCCCAGCAGCAGGGCCAGGCTGGGCCAGGTTTCCCCGGGGACTGTCCTTGGGAACCCAAGTGGGCAAGCTGCCTGCACCTGCCCTCCTTCCAGAGACCCACCACGCCCAGGCCTCACCCTCGTGGGGCAGCGGCGCAGCTTGTCCTCCGTGTTCCTCAGAGCCATCGCGTACTCATTGACGTCGTCAGACACCCCCACCATCTGGAGCAGGGACAGGTGCCTATGGTGACCCTGCCCGGCAAGCCCCTGCCCCGTCACCCAGGTCAGGCCTGAAGCACGGGCAGGCATCAGCCTTGCTGTGGCACAGGCACCCCTGCAGACCTGGGGCATGTGGGCACGCGGGCACACGCACACACATGCACCCGACATGCAGAACTGCGTGCCACACCCCGGGACCGACAGAGACCTTGCCCAGCTGCTGGTGGACGCTGAGGTTGTACATCATCACGGCCCCGTCCAGCACTTCCAGCAGCGAGTTCTCCGTGAGGGGCTGCTCGGGCTCCTCGGGGGGCCGCCCCAGCAGCAGGCCTTCGTTCCAGTGGCTGCCCTCAACTGGAAGCGGGGGAGAGGGGCAGGTCAGGGCCGGCACACTCTGAGGTGTGAAGCCCGGCAGGAGGGAGGACAGGGGAGGGGGGGCAGGTCCCGCGGCTCCAGACCTATTTTCTGTGCCATTGATTTCCTGCCTCGGAATGTACTTCCCGCGCCCTTGAGAGGCTGCGGAACGGCTGCGGGGGGCGGGGTGTCTCTGGCTCTGCCCCGTGGGGAGCAGGGGGTTGGGCCCTTCAGTGCCAATGCCCGTCCCGGCCTGACACCTACTGTCCTCACGGGTCCTCTGCTCTGCGCTCAGCGTGCGGACCTTCACTTTTTCTGAGGTGCTCAGTGGCCGTCGGGGGGTCATCAGGGTCACAGCCGCTGTGCTGAGGAAGCGGTTGGCTCGGCCCAGGGTTGGAGAGCTGAGCCAGCCGGGCCGGGGCAGGGGCAGCGCACCCCCGATGGCCAGGGCCTGCAAAGGGCGCTGTGGTGGAGAGAGGAGGCAGCGCCATCAGCTCCCGGGAACCAGCCGCTCGGGGCCGGTGATCCCTGGGGCCGGGGAGGGGAAGGCAGGTGTGTGACTGCCCACAGCAAGGGCATCCGCCTGCGGAAAGGGTGGCCCTGTGGGACCCCTCTGCCCTTAGAGAGGAGGAGAGAGGAACCTGGGCGGCAGCCGGGGACGGCTCCTGGTCCTCGTCCAGGTCGTCCATGGTGGCCGCCTGCAGCTCCAGGGGGTCGATCAGGATGTTGGCCTTGGACGCCAGGTCATCTGGAAGGGCAGGGCTCTCATCCCAGGGGACGGGCAAGGGTCACGGCTGGGCAGAGGTCTGGCAGGGCCCCCTGGCCACTGCGCCTGCGCCTCCCCCTGCATGTCCTGCAGCAGCTTTCCCTGTGCACCCGGGACTCCGTCTTGTAGAGACTTGGTGACAGAGGGCACCCCATCACACCCTCCCTGTCCTCTGTCTCCCGGGACCCCATGCTCTCTAGGCCCCCCACTCCCTGCCCCATGTCTGACTGTTCCTCCTGCTGCCCTACAGGCTCAAGGCGGCCCAGGCTGTCCATGCCTTGCTCAGCGCACTCTGCACACCCAGGCCCAGGCCTCCCACAGGCTGTCCCACCTCTGCCGCACCATCTGCCTCCAGCCCAGGCCCTGTCCTGTCACCTCAGCCTCCGCAGCCCCTCCTCCTGACGGTGCCCCATCCCCACTGCCTCTGGCCAAAAGCCTGGGTCATCCTTGCCCTCCCCACACCTCTGCCGCCTGCACACCAGCCACCCATCCCTTCCCTGGCCTCACCCCACTCGAAGCGCAGCTGCAGCCCGACCTCCCCCGCTGCCCGCAATGAGCTTACGGTCCCTGTCGGAGGCCGCCAGGCTCTGCCCTTGCGCCCCGGCCTCATTTCTCGCCCGGCTCCACTCTTCCTCTCAGGGGCACCCCGCTGCTCCCCCAGTGCCTGCGCCATCTGCTCTCCCTGCGTGGCCTGCGCTGTGCTCACACCTCAAAACAGCTCAGGCAGCAACTCCAGCCCCGGGACCTCGCCCAGACCCCAGGGTCCCCACTCTGTCAGCACACGTGCTGCCTCACTGGGGGGTGCTCCAGGGAAGGGACAGCTGGACCCAAGACAAGAGGCCAGTGAGCAGAGCAGCCTCTCCCGCCGCTGCAGGCTGGTGCTCGGGCGCCCTCTGGTGGGCACAGGTAGCTCGGCACTCACCGCAGAGCCGGCTCCCTGTCCACCCGCCCGGACCTGCTCCCCGCTGGCCCGCACGCACCTCTGAGGGTCTTCCGCAGGTGTGAGAGGAGGCCCCCGAGGCGCTGCTGGTCGAAGTAGTCCACCTTCCCGTTATAGAAGACCTGGGGCGGGACGTACGCCTCTGCGCAAAGCCGGCGGCCAGGCCGGCAGTCAGACCCCGCAGGGACCCACCCCCGAGGCTGCCCCCTCCATTCTGGCCTCGCACAGAGGGGACCCCCCGGTGGCCACCTACCCCCAGGCATACAGCGTGGCCTTGGCTACCTCCCACCCTGCCCCATCTCAGGTCAGTGCCACAATGGCACCACAATGGCACAACCTGGGATCAAGGGGGCACTTGGTTGATGGGTGCTCAGGGGAAAATGAGCCTGGCCCCCCGTGGGGTATCCCCAGTACAGGGCGCCTAAAACTTCTCCCAACACTTGAGGGCTGTGTCCCTCACACACACAGGGCCCAGCACCTCAGAGCCCAAGGAGCCCCTGGCCCAGCACTGCAGAGAGAGCTGGCGGCAGGGGGCTGTGGGCACCGTCAGCGCTGACAGGGCTCCTGCTGCCCTCCCCCCACAGCCCACCCCACCCCCACACCGGGGCTGGCTCTGCCAGGGCCCACTCACCCTCACTCATGGAGGCGTGGGGGTTGGAAGCCTTGTACTCGTCCCAGTAGCAGCGCAGCGCGGAGATCAGCCGGTGCAAGAAGCAGACCATGTACTCGGGGGGGCAGAGCAGGGGTACGTTCTGTGGGCACAGGGCACAGGCATGCCGCTGCTCTAGCCCAGAGCCCAGCCCACACCTCATCCGAAGCTGGGCAGGTGGGAAGGAGGTGGAAAAGGGGCAGAAGCCCAGGAGGCAGAGCCTGAGGCCACGGTGGGCTGCCCGGCCTGGCGGACACCTACCCCCCGGCCGCTGGCATTCTCCTGCAGGAACTTCCGGAACTTGGTCAGGAAGATGTACCTAGAAGCTTCACCCTTCGAGGGCGGGAGATGAAGCCGTGACGAGCTGAGGACACTGCTCCAGGCGGACTGGCCTGCCCTGGAGCTGGGCCCGCCCCCGGCCAGGAGCCGCGCAGGTGCCTGGACTCACCCCGTTCTCATCCTTATTGCTCAGCAGCAGCTTCAGGATATGGACCTGCAGTTCTTCCACCACTGGGGGGGGGGGGGGGACACTGAGCCCCGCAGCCCCGCCCTCGGCCCTGGGCAGGAGGGTGCAGACGGGGATGGGGCTCCACCACCAGGGACCCTGAGCCCAGCCCCCAGCACGCCCTCCCCGCCGCGGCCAGGCAGGCCTGACCTTCGATGCGCTTCTTGAGCCTCTGGCAGCCCCGCTCGTAGGCTCGCCTCCGCAGCCGCTCCTCGGCCGTCTCCTCCTTCCTGTCCTTGCCCTGGACGGGTGGGGGCAGGAGGGAAAGACAGCAGGGCTCCCCCACCACCCACACCAGCCTCCCTCAGACCCGCCACCCCAGGCCACCCACCTCCTTGCCGGGGTGGGGGGGCCACCAGGTGGTGGGGATGAGCTGCTGCAGGCCGGCCTCCTCCACGCGCAGCGGGCTCTTGATGTGAAAGAAGACGGCAGACCGCAGCGCGTCGAAGCTGGAGCCGTCAAGGCAAGTCCTGCTCACCCGAGGCCCCCCCCCCACAGGTGCCACCGCTGCCCTGTGCTTGTCTCTCCATGAGCCCCAGAAGGGTGTGGCTGCCAGCCCACCAAGCCCGGTGCCCACCCATGCACGTGTGCAGCAAAGGCTGCCACAGGGACAGGTGGCTGGGGGACAGGCTGGGCAGGGCCTGGCGGTCCCTCCTGGGAGGCAGAAGGCCCCCGAGAGGGAAGAGGCAATGGCACAGTCCCCGCCAGGGGCCCAGAGCCACTCTCCCCACTGTCCTACTGGGCACCCTCGGCATTCTGGGGGAGCAGGAAGAGCTGACTTCTAGGTCGGGGAACCCTGGCCCGGAACATGGGTGAAGTACAGAGCTGTGGCTGAGGGTAGGCCCTGTGGCGCCCCACTCCTTCATGTCACCCCAGAATCTGCCCGCCAGCCCTCCACACCGGGCAGCTCTGTCCTCCAAGCTTCCTGGGACCCGCCGGGCGGCAGTGCAAGGATACAGCACGTTACTCAGCAAAAACTTGCGGGACTTGTCGTGCCTCAGGATGGCCACGGTGAGCCGCAGGTGTTGGATCTGCGGGGAGGGGGTGCTCAGGGGCAGGCGGGGCCGCAGGTGTTGGATCTGCGGGGAGGGGGTGCTCAGGGGCAGGCGGGGCCCACCTGCAGGCTGAGGTCGGGGACGATAGGCGAGAAGCGGTACAGCCGCAGTAGCGCCATCATCAGCTGCTTGAGGCAGTCGTGCACCTCGTAGTCCTGGACAGAGAGCCGGCTGCACAGACTGGGCGGGCAGCCCCGATGGCCACTCCCCAGCCCCAGCCCAGGGGTCCCCGGCCTGGCGGAGGCCCGAGCGCAGGAGCCTCACCTCCATGAAGAGCCACAGGAGATCCAGAACCTGGCCCACCGCGGCCTGCACCTGCTTGGGGCTGCCCACCTCCACCATGCCCAGCAGGAAGCTCGTGAGCACCGACTCCACCAGGTACACCTTGCGCTGCGCAGGAGGCACTGGTGAGGGGCCTTCCACCCCCTCGGGGCACCCGGTCGAGGCAGCGCCAGGCCCAGGCACGGCTGGACCCTAGGCCCTTAGGCTGCCCCACGCACAGGCTGCCCACCGCCCTCCCAGGCTTCTCCAAGGCCGCTCCTGCTTGTGACGTCATTACCCCTTAACCCCCTCTAGAACCCGCCCCAAGGCCCTCTTCCTCTGCTGGGTGACGTCCTTGGGGTCTGAGGGCTCAGGTCACACGGGGCCCCTCCCAGGTGAAGGTGCAGACCCCGCACACCTGACGTCCCCACCCCCAGCACAGGCACCTCAGCCTTGGCCTGCCACCCCCAGCCCCTCACCAGGAGCGGAGCGAAGCGCTGGAAGATGTGGGCCAGCGTGAGCAGCACTGTGGGCTGGTCCTGCAGCTGCCACTCGGAGCTCTCCTTCTCCAGCAGCCGCCCCTCCTGGGTGGGGAGAGGGGAGCATGAGGGAGGGCGGCAGGAGGCCCCAGCCCCCCACCCCTGCCCAGCCCCTGGCTCACCACGGGGTCCAGCTCCACGCTGAGCACTGCCCGGAAGCAGCCCAGCAGCCTCTGTGCCCGCACCAGGTCGGCGCGCGGTGGGTCCTGCAGGGGCCGGTAGCCCGCCACTGGGTAGGTGTCACAGTTAAGCTGCATCTGGGGCTCAGACACCCCACTCCACCCCCGCCGCAAGGCGGCACTCCTTTTGCTACTTCACGCTCTTCATCAGTTCAACTGGCACTCCCCCCCCCCCCACCAACAAGGTCACTTCGGAACTGCTGTCCCCCCCTCCCCTCCCCCTCCCACCAAGCTGGGCCCACTCACTCCCGAGGCAGCTCCTGTGCAGGGAGCCGCCCCAGCGCCCCGACTTCCCAGCAGCCCACGCCTCCTTGGGAAAGGATATCGCAGGGGGCGGCTGCCGAAGTTGAAGGCCACGGACTCCTTGAAGGAGAGGCTGATGGCTGGGAAGTAGGCCATGCCCGGGCCCCTGGACAAGTTCTCAAAGGCGGTGCCCAGCGACATGCCGTTCCTGGGGTGGAGGGAGGCCTGAGGGCCGTGCCTGGGCCCCTGCCGGGGCTGCCCCCTCAGGCCACCCTCCAGGGTCGGGAGCCGGGAGGAGGCAGGGGACTACTCACAGGCAGAAGGACAGAGCCCCGGTGTCCAGGTCGATCAGGCAGCTCACGATGTCCCCCGCGGCCCACGCCTGCAGGGAGGAAGCTGAGGCCGGTGCCCAGCATCCCGCCCCCCGGCCCTAGGCTGCATCTCCACTGCCACCCGGAGGAGCCCGCGGCCCTCAGGCTGCCCGGGCGGGGCTCAGCCCTCACCTTGCCGTAATTCGTGGTGGTCACGTTCCACTTGCGCACCCGGTTGCCATCATAGGCGTAGGAGTTGTGCGTATCGCCGACGCCCTCCTGGGGAAGAAGGTCTGTGAGGCTCAGGGGAGGCGGGCGGCAGCCTGGGTGCACGTGGTTAGAGAAGGCGGCGGTGCTCCAGGGCAGGCAAGGGCCGGCTGGGCCATCGGGGAGGGTCTGGGGCGGCAGGGGCTCCCTGGGGGCCTGCCGGCACCTACCTCCTGATTGAAGCGGCAGTTAATGGTGCACCAGCCGATCTGCATGAGCCCCTGGGAGGAGATGAGCACCTCGTACACCCATTTCCCTGGAAAAAGCCAAGTTAGGCCCAGCAGGCAGACACTGCCCCCACCTCGGGCCCAGGCCCCCGACCGCCCCCACCGCCCGGCCACCGCCCAGCACAGCCCACCTTTGTACACGCAGGTCGTCGAGCGGATGGTGCCGAAGTTGCTGTGGCCAATCACCTGGGGAGAGCAGGGGTGAGTTCCTCCAGGCACACTGCTTCCCGAGGGAGGACCAGGGCCTCTGTGCCTACACTGCCCTGCGCCTGACTGTGGGGGGCCAGGCCTGTGTCCCCAGCAGGAGCAGGCGGGGAGGCTCATGGCCATGCTAGGAAAAGACTGGGGCTGAAGTACTTGCAAGAGGGTTGCAGGGGACGTCAGGAGGGCTTGGGGCTGAGGACTCAAGGGGCCACGTTGGGAGGAGCCGAGTTAGCTGTCACCGGGCTGGGCTGGCCCGGGCCTCGCCCTCACTCACCCCCAGGAGGTCGTCGTCCACCAGCAGCAGCCCTTCGAAGCCCCCGGTGTGGTCCAGGACCACAGTGGAGGGGCCGAGCCGCCCTTCCACCTGCCCTGGAAGGAGGAGGGTGTGGGTTGGGCCCATGTCTGAGAGAACGCAGAGGGCTGAGCTCGCCCGGGAACCCCCAGGAGCCGGCCGGGCTCCCCCAACCCCACTGCAGAAGCTGCCACATACCCTGGCTCTCCTCATCCTCACTGTCCACCTGTAACAGCTGGTCCAGATGCTCTGGCAGGTTCTGGAAGTTCAGGGATTTCCTGCGGAAAGCAAGAGGCTGTGAGGGGCCCCCAGTCCCTGAAACCAGCCAGGACACTAACCCCCTTCTCCCGCCCCCCGAGGTCCCAAGGGCCCAGGACCTGGCGAGCTGGGTTGGAGGCGAGGTTAGCTGCTCAACTGAAAGTGATGCCCCATCTGGCACCCCCTCAGGGCTGTGAGCAGAGTCCTCTGCACCCCAGCTCCCTGGTCTGCGGAAGCCCCAGCAGCCGTGTCGGGGATGCCGGGCAGTGACACGTGCTCCCTGTGCAGCCCACACCTGCCGCCCTCCAAGGGGCTGTGCTGACCGCCTGGGAGAGGGAGGCCGGGAACAGCGCTGACCCCACGTGGTCAGCACCACGGTCAGAGTCAGCCCTGGACCCCAGCCCTGCCATCCCTTCGGGGGGGCAGACGCCCAGGCTCCCAACCAGCCAGGGAAGCCCGTGTGGAAGGAGACACGCCTGGCATCTGCAGGGCTCAGCCCTCCCAGCTGCTGGCTGTGTCCTGTACCAACCTACACAGCCAGGAGAGCTCACAGCCCGCCTCTGTGCCACCTGCCCAGCCGGACGCTCTCTGCGTGGCCCCGTCTCCTCCCGGCACACATGCTCAGAGGAGGAAGGGCTGTTGGGTCAGCCAGCTCCGCCCTGAGTCCAGCTGCTAAGAATAGCGGGGAAGCGGGAGGTGGACACCAGCGGGTCTCAGGCAGAGGAGAGGCCCATCTGGATCAGGGCCACAGACGCCGGCACCTGCTCTTCCCGCTGATCCCAGCTCCTGTGCCACCCACCCGCCTGGGGAGTGGGGTCTGGAAGCGGACTCAGGTGGCCACGCACCAATCTCTGGCAAGGCAGCGTCAGCCCAGTCCCGGGGACCACATGCTCCTCCCCGGCAGTGAGCTGCTACTGCCCCCCGGCTGCAGGGGCTGGAGATGCACAAAGCTGCGTCTCCGTGTAGATACAGGTGCTGCCATGCGATGGGGGCTCAGGCAGCAGTGTGAATGGCTGCTGCCAGGCCTGGCCAGTGGGGCTCAGTGGTTGAGCATCGACCTATGAGCCAGGAGGTCACTGTTCGATTCCTGATCAGGAGCCAATGAGTTGTGGGCTCAATCCCCAGTGGGGGGCGTGCAGGAGGCAGCTGGTCCATGGCTGCCCAGTCTCCTCACTGAACACGCCAGGGGCCCAGGGCCCAGGAGACTTCCAACAGTTCTTTCTGGCCCACACCTGGGAGGGCTGCTCTGGTCTTTTACTTTATTTTTTGTAATATATTTGCACAAATTTGTGCACCAGTGGGGTCCCTTGGCAGAAACCGGCTCTTTGACAACCCCTGAGGGGTCCCGGATTTCGAGAGGGTCCAGACCAGAGGCCAGGCCACCCACCGGTGCACGATCAGGGCTGGGGAGGGACGATCAGGGCCAAGGGGCCCCACCGGTGCACGATCAGGGCTGGGGAGGGACTTGGGAGGTTGCCAGCTGTGGTGGGACCACGGGAGGGCTCTAGGGCATGTCCAGCCCATCTCGAGCAGTCCCAATCAGCTAGACCCCAGCAGTAAGCTAACCTACATGTCGGAGCATCTGCCCCCTGGTGGTCAGTGCACAGCACAGCGAGTGGTTGAGCGATCTTAGCATATCATTAGCATATTATTTTGGTTGAACAGCTGACCTGACCAGACACTTAAGCATAAGCTTTTATTATAAAGGATTGATTTCAGAGAGAAAGAGAGGAAGGGAGGGAGAGAGAGAAACATTAATAATGAGAGAGAACCACTGACTGGCTGCCTCCTGTACACCCTACACTGGGAATCAAGCTCTCAACCCGGGCATGGGCCCTGACGGGGAATTAAACCATGACCTCCTGGTTCCTAGGTCAATGCTCAACCCATGAGCCACGCTGGCCAGGCAGGCTGCCCTGATCTTGTGCCCGATCTGCAGAGCAGCTGTGGGAAGGCGACCTGAGATGGCCTCTCAGTGCCCCCACACCGCCCATCTGGCCAACCTCAGCACTGCCTGCCCTTTCTAGATCTGCCTGCCCAGGCCCCAGCCCAGGGCTTCCCACAGCCGCTGACCAATGGCCTTGCCACCTGCTCGCCCTCCTGGCAGCCACGACGGCGGCAGCAGCAGCAGCAGGATCATTTCTGCTGTCACATGAAGGAGGGGTTAGGCCTGGACTGGGGCTGGGGTGGAGGTGGGCAGCAGCCCCCCGGAAGTAGGAATCCCTTGGCCCCCACAGACACTTGAAGGAACAGCCCAGAGAGCACAGGCTTCGAAAGACAGAACAGCCTGGGCTGGCAAGAGGCTGAGCAAGGGCACTCCCAGGAAGGAGGCGGAACCTGCAAGGAGTAATTTAGCAACGATCTTAAATGTGATTGCCTGTCAGATACTCTAGCCACACAACTCCAAGCCCCGAGTCCTCACAGCTGGGTCTCCAAAAGCAAAGCCCCCCACCCAGGCCCCCGGCTAAAACACGCCCACCAGGATCAGCCAGGATCAGCCAGGATCAGCCAGGATCAGCCAGGATCAGTGTACAACGTAGGAAAACACTCAGGGGATGTGTTGATGACAAAAACAGGATTTAAATTTCTAAACACTTTTGGAGCTGAGAGCTATGTCCATTGTCTTGGTTTGATGGCTTCACGGGTTATCGGCAATTCAAACTCACTTTAAACGCAAGCGGTTTACTGTATGTCAATTATTCCCTAATAAAACTTCTTTTTAAAAAAGAACTGATGGAGACAGAAATTTGTAACTAAAAAAAAATAATAATTCTAGCCCTGACCGGTGTGGCTCAGTGGATAGAGCGTCGGCCTGCGGACTGAAAGGTCCCAGGTTTGATTCCGGTCAAGGGCATGTACCTTGGTTGTAGGCACATCCCCAGTGGGGAGTCTGCAGGAGGCAGCTGATCGATGCTTCTCTCTCATCGATGTTTCTAACTCTCTATCCCTCTCTCTTCTTCTCTGTAAAAAAAAAAAAAATCAATAAAAAAATTTTTTTTAATTTTCTATTCAGCATAATCCAAACTATACAGATTGTGAGTTGGAGAAATCCCGCCCAAACAGGCCCCTTAGCTGACTCGTGGACCGGTGCCCGTTCTGCTTCTAAGTGTCTGCTGAGACGCACTGTGGCTCTGATATGGGTTAAACTTAAATGCCTTAAACTTGCAAGGAAACGGGCGGCTGAGGTGTGTACGCTACAGATCCAGGCCGGGGCAGAGGGCCAGGTGGGGAGGAGCAGGCAGATGCTCCCGGGACCGATGCCGACGGCGGAGTCGGTGTTACGCTGAGCGCTGACCGGGTGCCGGCCCCTGAACCCCCCAGCTCCCTGGACCGAATGACTAGCACTGCGGGGGGGAGGACGCAGCGGGACCCCCAGCCAGGAGCGGAGCGAGGGAACCCAGGCCCTTCCCCGAGCCTGGCCCTGCAGAGGGAAGCGTGCCCGTGGGCCGTACCTGCTGGTGGCGGCGGTGGCGTGGTCAGGAGAGAAGATGCGGTACAGGTAGTCCTCCAGCAGCTTCTCCTGCACGATGCCTGGGCCGCAGGCAGGAGGGGGGGCAGGTGTCAGTGCCACTCAGCTCTGTGCCCACAGTGTCAGGTGGGTGCGCTGGTGGGTGCACTGCCCTGTGGCAGCTGTTGGGGGAGCTGGGGGGCGTGGCCTGGGGCTCAAGGGACCTGGGGCTGCCTTTGCCTCTTCCTTCTCCCTCCCTCAACTCAAGGACCTGCTCCCAGCCCTCACCTGTGATCCTGGGCTTCTCAGCGTCCGAGGTCAGCCCGTAGCTCCTTCGGGAGAAAGACATGTCGGCCCCCTTGGATGCCATCCTTCATGTCTCGCGGGCGGCCAGTGTCCTGGGGGCTGAGCGGGAGGCAGAGGTTGTGCACATGAGGCCAGCCCAGGGCCCCCACCCTCCCCTCAGTGCCAGGGGTGCACACACTCCCTCCTGCACCCACACTGGGCGAGGGGAGGCAGGGGCGCCCAGCTTCCTGCACGGGGAGGGGACGCTGTGTGACAGGCCCACAAACAGGTCGCCACCCTGTCGCGGGAGCAGGGGCCGGATATGTTTGCAGAACCAAACTCAAGGCCCCGACCCTGGGAAAGCGAAGGCAGTGTCCACGTGGGGGGGCCTGGGAGCGGAGCCCCCCCAGGCCCAGCTCATCTCCGCATGCGGCGTCCACCCCGACACCAGCTCCCCGAGCGCAGCCCCCCAGCAGGGCCGGGGCCTCCTTCAGCGGCCAGGCCCGTCCTCAGCTCCAGGACCCCCTCCTCCGGTAGAAGTCCTGCGGGTTTTGCTTTCTTCGCCCCCCTC
>PVJC01000382.1:0-130029 GCA_004026665.1 Murina feae
TAAGACTAAGTATTTACATCATAAGTTCCATAACCCAAAGGAATAACCAAATAAATGAAATAATTTTCAAATATGCAGATTACAGAGTATTTTGATTGGTTAAGTGGTCTTGCTTCCCTCCCCAAATTCAGAATACACAGTTTCACATTACATAAAACTGTAATAGGTCAGATAGAATTAGTTGCAGTAAAAAGAATTAGAATTTAAAATTTTTATTTTGAACAACATCTGAGTGCTCTATACTGCTTTTTATTTCAAATCAGTAAACATCTGCTTTAGATTAGTAAACTGTACTTATTTGTGATACTCTTGGAAATATAAAACAATAGAGATGAATTTATTAATAACAATAATAAATATACAATATTTTAAATTATTTTAATAGCATTTATAAGTTAATTATATCTCATGGACAATTCTAAGCTCTCCATCAATACTTTCTCATTTAATTCTCATACTAACCTGAGAAGTAGGTGCTATTGTACTTACTACTTTATAAATGAAGAAAATAAGGCCCAGAAAAAGTGCAAAAGGAGCTTGGGAAGTGGTGGAGGTCAGATGCAAACTTGGGCTGTTTGAATTCACAGTCTCTATAGGTGCACTGAAACTTCATGAAAGTCCTGTTGATAACTAAGCTCCCAGTGTGAGGAATTCTAAGTTCCCTGTAAAAAGATGACTTTTGAGGAGTACATATTTATTAGTAAACAAAATGTGGAAAAGGAAATGTATTATTTTTCTCCTTTGGAGTAGTACACCTCTCCACATTTGAAATTATTGGTCTTCATGAAGTAGGAGCATGGCTTTCAGCCAAATGAGAACTTCAGGAGTAACAGCAGGACAGACTGTGAGCCCGCAGACAAAAGAGGTCTGTTCATGCTTGTTTTCTATTTGGGTCTGTTCCATCTTAGCCAGACACAATTGTGTCCTTGGATTTCTATTTGAAGAACTCGCAGTTGGAATTCTGTTATTGAGTGTCTGGAGAAGTTTGGTGATCTCTTCACAAGGAATCCTGGGGCCTGACTCATGACCTTGTCAAAAAAGTAAGCTTTGTGCTTCCCCTGAAAGAAAATAAACAGATGTTGTCTCCCCTGGTTAAATGGGGTGTAAAACAGCACTTAGGCTTGTCACTGATCCTTCCAGTATTCATCAGCATCTCACTACTAAATAGTGTGCTCCCAACTCAAGCAGCTGCCTTCAAGGTAGGAGGTGACAGGCTCTTGGATAGCAAGACGTGTTTTCAGATATAGAGTAGTCAAGGCGCCGACATAAGTAACCTGTAGGGGAATTTAGACATGACACTTTTATTTTCCTGGTAATGAGTCAAAGATAAGGCCCTACCTATGTCAACTGGCACCCAAGCATGAGAGACTAATGGTGAGCTTATGCCAAAATAAATATTTTCTTAAGATATCTAGGAAACTTGCTTGTCTTCCACATATATGTAATTATTAGCTAGTAACGAATCAATACTTAAGAATGCCTGTTTTGGGGATGCATGGATAGCAAGACCTTCAAAGCAATTATCAGCAGAATTGGGTATTTGACCTCATGTATTCTCACCCCTTTGACTGTATTCTCGCAAGTTTCAGAATAGATTTGGGAGGTTTGGCCACTGTGTCTGTTGTGGGTAGAAACCTACTGTGCCAAAAGGACACTGCCTTCATTCCTGAGAAACACTACCAACTCAGAGAATAGAGAAAATGCTTTCTCTTTAGTCATTTATGAGTTTGGGTTCCATAGAACATGACAAAATAAAGTCCATGAGGCTATCTGTAGAGTGTGATAAGTGAAAACAACCCTTCTCAAAATTTTTTTGTTTTCATACCTTGAAATAAATAGCGTGAATATTTCTATCAAGTGAATTTGCCAAAATAATTTAGATATTTATTATAGTACTAGAGGGGTGTCCCTCAGACCAGCCTGTACCCTCTCCAATCTGGAACCTCTTGGGGAATGTCTGACTGGGATTGGCCTAACCTGGCAGTTGGACATCCCTCTCACAATCCAGTACTGCTGGCTCCCAACTGCTCACCTGCCTACCTGCCTGATTGCCCCTAACTGCTTCTACCTGCCAGCCTAATCACCCCCTAACCATTCCCCTGCCAGCCTGATCAACGCCTAACTGCTCCCCTGCCAACCTGATTGCCCCCAAATGCCCTCCCCTGCTGTCCTGGTAGCCCTCAACTTCCCTCCCCTGCTGGCCTGGTTGTCCCCAACTGCTCTCCCCTTCTGGCCTGATCACCCACAACTGCCCTCCCCTGCTGGCCATCTTTGACCACATGGGGGCAGCCATCTTGTGTGAGGGTGTGATGGTTAATTGGCGTATTACCTTTTTATCATATAGGATGTTGTGCATAGTGATAGGAATAAAGTGCTTACTATTCAGTAGTAAAAATGTCAAGTTTGAAATTATGTTTTTTCTTGGTATCCCACCCATGTTTTAGCTTAGGTCAATCATTTAAAATCTCTATTCTCAGGCATAGTAGAAATTTAAAAGAAGAGAACAAATACAGAATATGTTTGTTGAAATTACACTCTAGCTAGGGAGAAATTACTCAATCATATTTGAAAAATAAGAAAAAAAGGAAAGAATGAAAGAATATAAATGATATTGATTCTAGGCCACAGAACATAGCAGTTTAGGATTGGACCCTAAAGTAGTATTAACCATATCACAATAAAGGATTGCCACTAGGTAGCTATGTCTCCTTATACAAATTACTTCACACCAAAGGTTGATGTGTGTGTGTATGAGTGTGTGTGTGTTTTTGCATCTGAGGTTTTTTTTTTATATTAGAGAAAGAGAAAAGGGGGAGGGGAGAGAGAGAGAGAGATGAGAGGACAAGGTACCTCCCCTACTCTCCTGGACCAAAGATTGAACCCACAACCTACATATATGCCCTGACTGGGAATAAAACACACAATCTTTTGGTGTATGGGACAATGGTCCAACCCACTAATCTACCCAGCTATGGTAAGCCAAAGCTTTTTTTTTTTTTTAAATCTCATCTATAGAGTGAACAAAACAGAGTCTACATCATGGGACTAAATGTGAAGATTAAATGGAACAATGTAGGAAAGTGTTTATGCAAGTACCTGGCTCATAGGACATATTTAACATGTATTAAACATTATTGAAATTAATGCTGGTTATTATTTCTCTTTAGATAAATTGTACATATTATGGTCCTGTAATACTAAGAACAAAATCATGCTTGTGAATCCTAATGATTTTATATATATGTTTAAAACTCAGGTTCACATAATAATAACAAATCATCTTTGCTAATTCTCTCTTAGTCTGCATACCTGATTCTAAGTCATACCAATTTCTGATCATATATATTTCTGTTTAAGACATAGACCCTAAAATGTATACCCACAAATACACTACACACTGAGTGGTGAAGTGTGGAAATATCCCCTCATTTTAGCTGTCTATTACCTACTTTTCCTACAGTGTACATATGCTAGCATATTTTTATTTATACAATGGTAAAATAGGAAAAATATTATCAAATTGTTTACCTCTTCCCTAATCTTACTGCTAATGCCTTACTTCATGGTTTTTATCATTTTCCTGCTACATTATTGTAATATCTTCTTTGATGATGATCTTCCATGTTGCGGCTTTGGTGGGAACTCCCTTTTGAACTCTATCATCTGGCAGAACGTGGGACACGTGGTGCTCACTTTGTATAACCCTTCACACAACTAGAGCACAGGATGTTGTATCTGTCTCTGCCTCTCTGTCCCTCTCCTTTCTCTGAATGAAATAAATGAGAGTGCAAAGCATTTTCCCATCAAGGTACAATATTTCTCCCCAAAAGACTGTAGATAACAGGGCATGTGTAAATCCACAGCCTTACTTACATATAAGTATAATTTTATTTTTGAAGTCTGCATATGTTTTTTTAAAGATCTTTAATGTTGAAAGTATTATAGAGGTCCTCTTTCCCCTCCCCATTAACCTCTTCCAGACCACTCCCCACCTCCCCTCAGGCCTTCACCACCCCATTGTCTCTGTCCATGGGTTATGCATATATGCGTACAAGTTCATTGGTTGATCTTTTCCCTCCCACGCTCCTCTGCCTTCCCTCTGAGGTTCAACAGTCTGCATATTTTTTAAGTTTAAAATTTCCACCCAGTAGAAGGTGAACAGTAATCCTTTACTTTTTCTAATTGTTAATAAAATCATTTAAAAATAGAATGAAGTGAAAGAATTTGGAAGCATTCGATCCCATTAACTTTGAAGAAGGAAATAATCAAGATTCAGTCCTTTTTTCCCTCATGTAAACTGTCTGTTGTACTGCAGAACGTCAGTGTCTGGCACGCCTTCCTGCCAAAATGCAGAGCAGATGTAAGAGGGCACCTTGGGAGCCGTGCATTATCGAGTGTGGCTGAAGAACCGTTTCCCACCTCTCCCAGGCCTGTCTTCACCTGTTTATGCAGGAAACAGACCTGTGGATTTTAGTCAGTCTGGTTCCCTGCCAGCGGATTCCCAGCGGCTCCAGACAACTGCCTTCTCATTTGAAGTTCTGTTCTTTTCCTCCCAGTTTTTGGCTGACAGTTGCTTAGGTTTGGCTGCTGGCAGCATGTCTGAGGCCTCGTTATTACAGATTACTTTAGTTTAAGAAGTTGAAAAAAGGATAGATTTCTAGAAATAAGAAATAGGGTGGCATTATCTTAAATAAGAGAGGGACTTGTACATAGGCGCCTTCAGAGAGACAAGCGGACATTTGGTGACCACCTATTGCCATGAGCCTACAGCTGAACACAGGGAGAGGAAGCTTACACCTGTAAACTCTAGGCACATGTCCACACCCATCAATGAACAAAACCACACAGTATAACAACATCTAAACAATGTCCTGTACCAAACAATTTTCCTGTGATGGACTCAGCCAATTAATCAAATGTTCCAGCAACCTCAGGTCATGTGTTGTTATTATATTAGTTGTGCTGGAGTCTAATAATAAAAAGAGAATTAGCCATGAGCTCCTTTGAGGTAGAAAACTCGAACTTTGATGCATTGCAGATTAAAATGAATCAGGGGTCCTCAAACTACAGTCCGCGGGCCACGTTCGGCCCGCCGAGAACATTTATCCAGCCCACCAGCTGTTTTTGCCGCCTTGTTTTTTTTACTTCAAAATAAGATATGTGCAGTGTGCATAGGAATTTGTTCATAGTTTTGTTGTTTTTTTTTTAAACTATAATTCGGCCTTCCAACGGTCTGAGGGACAGTGAATTGGCCCCCTGTTTAAAAAGCTTGAGGATCCCTGGAAAGGCTAACAATCCACTGTTAAAAAAAAAAAAAAAAAAGCATGCCAAATTTCTGCAGTTTTAATCCCCACATCTTCCTTGGTTGGCATTAAGAAGATTGCAGCTGCTTTCCCTAGGGTGTGGCAACTAGTGCCATAGGGCTCTGCTCATCTCACTTCTGGAATTTTATCCAGAAAGGCTCACACAGGTGATGTGAATTTGGTTGGGAAAATGTCCTCATTCAATTTTAGACACTCGCTTCAGATGAGAGGATCTAAATGATGAGACATCTGTGTTTCCTTTCTCTCTTTCTATCCCAATGAAGTTAGAATACCTCTAAAGAAACAAATAAACAAAAAATTAAATTGCTGCCGGATATTTATAAATACGGCTCTAGTGTGACTCTGGACTATGTGTCAAGCTATCCTGTATGTGCATGTCCAGATTTTAAGGGACATGGAATGGATGGGGGTTGGAATAAATAGAACAAGATGTCTTAGAAAAGCATTGATTTTTTTTTTTTTTAATGTGCGTGTATGGAGATAAATTTGATCAATAGCTCACAAGGACAAGGGAAAAGATCACAGATCTTCTAGAAGCAAAGGGAGAGATTATAAGTCACCTTTATAATGTTCTTTTGCCCCCCCCCTCTTTATCACATATATATATTTGACTCAGGGAAAGCATTTTGGGAAGTTATATCGATATTGGCACTAGTAACGCTGGGAACCACTCTCCTCTACCATGCACACAATTTGAGCAAGGATTCATTTAAAAAATTTGCCATATTCCCCTAAGTATTGGAGGCAATCCCTCAGAGTAAGATGTTTAATATTCTGTACCCATAGAGGTTTCTTAGGAAATGAAGGTCTGTAGGGCCTGGCTACCCTTAAAATGTTTGTCTTCATAACATGTTAGGTGCCTATGGGTAGAACAAAACACCAGTCATGGAAAGGGTAGTACGTAACCTAGATGGAAGATAAACAAACATTTTTTTTTTTTCTGTAAAGGGCCAGGAAGTAAATATTTTAAGCTTTATAGGGGCACATAGCTTCTGGGATAGCTATTTAACTCTGCTCTTACAGCACAAGAATTACCATAGAAAATACCAAATGAATGGATGTGTCTGAATTCCAATTAGTCTGTATTTATAAAAGTAGGGGACCAACTGGAATTGGCTTGTGGTCTGTAGTTTGTTGATCCCTGGTCTAGACTCTTGCCCACGACAAGTTCACAGTTCAATTGGGCAAATGTGGAGGCCTGTGAAAAGCCATTTAAAGGTAATAAAGAGAGAAAAAACAAATCACCAATGGAGATGATAGGAGATGAAACATTTCCAAAGAGTAAGCAATACTTGAAAATAATAATTGCATTTTATATGGGTAGGATCACTGGTGTTTGTTTAAATTCTGTAATCATAAACATGCTGTCAATTTAAGTTCTCTGTTTTAAGCAGTTCCTTGTCCTGGTGAGTATCCCTCACTATCAGAGCAAAGTACATTTTTATTTAGAAATGAGAGGAAATCAAGGACTGCTGAATTATAAGTTGATGATTAAATAAACTTGAAAGTACCATAACATAAATTTTGTGTAGTTGTCATCTTCTCTATTGTATCCATCCCCAATCAGAACCTATGAGCCTTAGAGTTCATGATTCTGCATTTAAGAAAAACAAACATGTATGACAATATTTAGAAATATGTTGGCTTTCTGTTTTCATTATGAACAAATATGGAGCTTCCTTCAGACTAAAAATCAGACATCACTCCAAGCAAATATTGTGGCCAGGCACATTTATTTTTGATAAACATGAATGTCAATTTAATTGCAAATGAGGCACTCCTTAGCCCCTTTGCAAATTGCAATCCTGGCCCTCAGTGCTGAAAGTTTAGGTTTCTTGGGCTGGATTTTCCTGACCTGGCTTAGAAAGTAAATGTTCTGAGTTTCACCCAGCAATATTTACAAAGGCATCCTGTGCAGATGGTTTGATGGAGATGTGAATGAAAATGAGTTGAAGAGGTCTCAAAACAGCTGTAATCTCTCATTCAGAGCTACCAAAGATATCAGAGACACTGCATGAAAACAGAGGATTTGGCCATCTTCCTTATCAGGGAGCTATGTTTCCTATCAATGAAAAGAACTTCTTTCTTTTATTATGACCAAGGTGGGACTTCGGGTCAAAGAGGAAATACCTGAGGAGAGAGATGAAAACCTACCTTCTTCCTATCCACCTTTAACCTGACCACAAAAGATTAAGAACATTTTAGTCTGGTGAGCTGACTCATTCTGATCATTTCTCTCTCTCTCTCTCTCTCTCTCTCTCTCTCTCTCTCTCTCTCTCTCTCTCCCCCTCCCTCCCTCCCTCTCTCTCTCTCTCCATGAACACTGAATTTATCATTTAAATGTTAAAAAGGGAAACCAGATGCTATAGTTATTAACTTTTGGAATCAACTATAATCTTCCTATTAAATTCTTCCATCCAGGTACAGGCAATTATTTGCTTGATCTAAAGGTGCAAAAAATGCAGGCACACAGGGTTTCAGAAAGTCCAGTTTAATAAGACAGGTGGGTAACTAATAATGTGGAAAATTACCTGCAGATTGAGGATATTGGGAATGACTAATGGCCAAAACTAAGTGAGTAAATTAGTTGCAAAATGATACCATTTGCAGTAGTTGTGTGAACGGGGGACTAGAAAGCACAGTGGCATGTGGCAGTGAGCAGAGCAGAGCAGAGTTTGAATGTTGCCCAGACTCAGGAAAGCATGCCATCAACTTATGCCTTTCCCCCACCCCCACCCCTGCCTTGCGGCTGCCTCAGGCCTTAATCTATTTATTTATTTTTGTTCATCTGTGCTGTGAGTGTAAGGTTTTATAGTGCTGGCTCTGGAGTCTAGTTAGCTTTGTGAAATCTAACAAAAAGTCATCACCAAGGTCAAAACCATCAGTTACAAAACTTGAATTTGTTTTACAAACCCAGTCAATTTCAGACAATCAAATGTGGTTGAAATTTATAGAAAAAAACATGGGGATGGGCTTTGGAAAAATGGAAATTCAAATTTAATTGTTATGAATGGCTAAAATAGTGCTATTATTCTCCTAGGCAAGATAGTTGAGCGAATATAACACAAAAAACATGTTTGATGATATATGGAATAACAGATACTCCAAACACAGATAGTGTGTTAAAATTGATAGGTTTAAGTGTTGTTTTTTCTCTTTTCCTGGAAGAATTATTTATAAACTGATGATGTGTCTTAAGTTCTGTGATGTCTTAAGTTAGATAAGACACATATCTTAGATCCATTTCAGAGCAGATTTGCAGAGCTACCTATGTTCTTTCTCCCAGAACCTCTTTGAGATATCATCTAGTCCTAACAGTTCCAAGATGGTGACACACAACAGCTCAATCCATTGTCTAAACTTGTCTCAGTGAAAATAGAATGACGATAGAGGCAGCTTTAATCAAAATATTATTATTATTATTATTATTATTATTATTATTATTACCTGTTCTATAAACTGTATAAATACAAGTAGTTCTCACATGTAATGTACTTGTGATTAAAGTGGTAATGATCACAAAAGTAGGTTAACTGACTACTAATTCCATTTTCCTTAGCAAAAATTTAGTGGAACTTTACCATGGTGTTAGGGGAAGGGTACTAGGAGATGTTAAGAGAATCACAAATTAAGATGTTTGTCCTCCAATTACTCAAAACTGAATTATATAAAAAGTGTGTAGTTAAGTACCATAGTGTGTAATATAGTCCTCTAGGTCACATCATAGATTTAAACTCTTTATAGCTAAAGTGAAAATATGAAACACAATATTTACTTTCTTTATTTCTTCGCTGTCAAAGAACATGTTTTTAGTAGTTTCTGTGTACAACAAATAACTTATCTTATATTCGGGGCACAGAATATACATTCATATATTTGGGCTCTCTACTCTAGCTAACTTGTTTAACATATCCTTGTAGCTAGCTTATTAATAGACACTATCCTCCTTCTCCTGGTCAGTTGATCTATCTAGTCAATAAAAAGGTCACATAGTTCCTTGAGTGTTTCAATGACCAAATTATTCATGGACTCTTTAAGTGGAATGAAAGACCCTCCACCATAACTCTAAGAACCATGGGTCAATCCCTTTAAAAATATTATATATATATATTGATTTCAGAGAGGAAGAGAGAGGGAGAGAGAAACATCAATGAAGATAGAAAACTATTGATTGGCTGCCTCCTACACAACCCCTACTGGGAATTCAGCCCAGAATCCAGCATATACCCCTAGCCAGAATCGAACCTGTGACCCTTCTGTTCATAGGCCAATGCTCTATGCACTGAGCCAAACCAACTAGGGCCGGGTCAATCTCTTTTTAAATTTTCCTTCTATAATGGTTGGTGATGAACATACACAAAGAGAAAGAGCTGCCTGTTGCATAAATTTGCCTTTTTATATTTTTAGGATTATAAAATGGGTCAAAGTCTGAGAAGGCAAAATCTACTATCTCTACAGCAGGTGGGCATGCCCATCTGAGTTTGGTAGGGCATTTTAGCTATTACAATATACATTATGTGAAGCAAAACTGCAACTTTATTAGCAGTTATCAAATAGGGCATAAAGCCTTTACAATGTACAACTCTTTGTTGTGAAGTAAAAATCATTTCTTTGTGTAATATAGACACTATGGTGACATACAACTTACAGATAAAAAGAATAATCTAGCCAGTTTGGCTCAGTGGACAGAGCATCAGCCTGCAGACTGAAAGGTCCCAGGTTTGATTCCAGTTAAGGGCACATGCTTGGGCTGTGGGCTCGATACCCAGTGGGGGGCATGTAAGAGGCAGCCGACAATGATTCTCTCTCATTATTGATGTTTCATTCTCTCTCTCTCTCTCTCTCTCTCTCTCTCTCTCTCTCTCTCTCCCTCCCTCCCTCCCTCCCTCCCTCCCTCCCTTCCTCTCTGAAATCAATAAAAATTTATTTTAAAAAAAGTTGCAAAAATAATTCACATTATTTATAAAATGTTTTTAATTTGTTATAGGACTTTAACATCTATTACCTAAATTATAAAAAAAAAAATCACTTCCAGTGTTGAATTCATAATATTCTATCCAAAACAGTCCCATCCTCTGCCTTATTTTGTTTTCTTTTGTTTTTATTTGATCAGTCAAACTTAAAACCTGGCAGCCATTTTGATTAGTTATTGAATGTCTTGTTATTATCTATTCAGTGTCTTACCCGGAAACTTTTTCTTTTACTGTTGTTATTAATTCATTGATTACCATAACAATTTCTTGAACATTCTCCTATCATTATTTACTTATGAAAAACTACAGGCCGTCCATGAATTCATGCACAGGTGGGGTCCAGCTGGCCGGTCCAATTGGGGCCAGCTGGGGGTGGGAACGGCTGGGGGATGAGGTAATGTGTGGTTGGTCGGCCAGCCCCACCCCCTGGTCAAACTCCTGGTTGAATTCCTGGTCAAACTCCCGATTGAGGGGACAATTTGCATGTCAGACTTTTATTATATAAGATGATCTCGAGAACAGAACTTACATGAAGCAGACAGATTTTTCTGCTCAAAAACAATAAATCCCCATTGTCTGAAAAATAAAGATAATTAGTCAATCACTCAAAGTAGATGGAGTCAAACTTGGGAATTAACCTTTCATCATTCTCTCTCTGTACCATATGATTCAGGGTTGAGACTAACTTTTAAGATGGATCTACTCTATTTTTCTCTCTCTTACTCTTTCTCTCTTCCTGCAACACATATATTGTGGAGCTTTTTTTATAGTCCTGAAGGCATAGTGACTGCCACTAAACATGGCCTCTTCCTCCACTTGACATTGGGTAGTCTAAACATGTTCATGAATCATCCCCCCAATTCCTAGTAAGGTAAGGTCAGGAGAGGGTAGTGTCTTGAATTGGCTGCTGATCTTGTAACACTGGTTGATATTGTAAGCCAGATGTAGCTAAGGGAAATATAATCAGCTTTGCTGACAGGTATCCTGGGACACAGAGTGACACTGTGCCACCTTTGGGTTTTTTACCTTCAATTCTTCACAAGCAGAAGAGACAATTTTTGCACAATAAACCAAGAGATTTTTCTTATGAAAAATGATCACTGATCACTAAAAAGAAAATAAAATTGTTTTGTTTGTCTTGAATAATGTGAGATTTTAGGCTGAATGGGACTGACTGGTTCAACTACTGGCACCTGGCATAATGAAACAGGGGCACTAGAAAGGCTAAATAGAAAAGGAGAGAGGGAGGCCCACCACAGGAAGGATGAAGACCCTGGGCATGCTGGGAACAAACTCTAAATGAAATAAGAGAAGGCTGATGTAGATAGTAATAGATTTTTAATTTATTTAATTTTTACAACATAATCTCTACTTTAAGAGAGTTCTCTGTCTTTTATACCTTAAATGGGGTTTCCACCTCTTGACTCAGTGATCCTGTTGTGACCACTTTAAATGAACAGGATGAACCCCCTCACAAAAATCACCTCAGCAATCGAGGCTAATGACAACCTACACATTTACACACACACATGCACCACAAGAGCATGAAAATGTTTACTTCTTATAAAATGAGGCTTTCTTGGGAGAATGTGGTGACTCCTAAGTAGATAAGAAAATTGATTGACAGATTTTGAAAAAGAGACTGGTTTGTGGTTTTTATGCTTCTTAGGGATGTAGCTGGGATGAGACTGCATATACAAAAGGACTGCATTTTTTACTTCCTAGGCTTTCATATATGTTTGCCCAAATGTGGGGCATAAAGGGAAAGGAAATAATGAGTTTTAATAGTTATTAGCAGATAAACATCAAAGAATGGATCCAGACTCTTTATTACTGAGACATAACTGCCTAGTAGTGGGATATCAAAGGCAGGAGGAGGTGGTGGTGAAAGTGGCCCATCTCAATGGGAGAAGCATTTTATCACTGATATCTTAAATTGCTGGTGCATAATGATAATAAAAACATATCAATTTTAATCAGGCTTTTATTTTTTTAATTTCTAAAGAATACCTTTTAATTATCTGTGCCCACAGTGCCAGCTCCCCTAGCAGCCTATCCCCACCACCACATGTAGTTACAGGAACACAGATTTTGTGTCTTTCATGCCACAAAAACATTTCTCTTTATGCGGACACCAAGAATAGATCCCTGAGGCAGTCCAAGTTCTTAGAGGGGGTTGTGTAGGATTGGGGTAAGCTTCTGCAATAGATGTTGCAAACTCTTACAAAGGCATGCATTCCCCATGGACGCAGAGGCAGTATCCCTCCCTTCTAAAGACTGACAGAACTTTGGTCTTATCTTGCGGCAGTTGTCACACCTTGCATTGGATTATAGTTATTCTTGTGCTTTTACTTTTTCTGTAAACTTTTTATTTGGGGGTAATTTTACATTTCAAAAAGGTTGCCAAAGTGGCAGAGAAAGTTTCTATGTAACCCTCACCTGGTTTCTCCTGTTTATATTTAACACTACCATGATACTTTGTCAAAACTAGAAAACCATTACTGGTACATTAATTTAAACTTCTGATTTTATTGAATTTCACCAGTTTTTTAATTAATGCCTCCCCCTGTCCCTGTTTCAAGATCCAATTTATAATACTACATTAAATTTATTCATCATGTGTTCTCAGTATCCCCTGGTCTGTGACAATTTCTCAGTCTTTCCTTATTTTTCGTGACCTTGATAATTTTCATGGCCTGGTATTTTGTCACATGTCTTTCAATTTGGGTTTGTCGGATGTTTCCCTTATAGTTAGACTGAAGGTTATAGACTTTTGGTAGGAATACAACAGAAGTAAATACCTTTATATTGGGGTTACTAGTTTTTTGTTTGGTTGATCGTTTGTTTGATTGGTTTTATTTTAATATCACCTCTGTTAGACTATGCAAAAGCTCTTTAAGATGATGAAGAATGTCCTTCATTTTTGTATCCTTCAATTCTAGTTAATAAAATGTTTTCTGGGTAATGGGTATTCAAACATGTTTACCAAATTAATTTTAAAAACCCTTATAGTATTTCTTATTTGAATGGAAGAATAGAGGGTGTAATATTTTAAATTACTGTCAAGAAAAGTGAAGCTCAAGTCATAAAGTTGGTAATTAGTCCAGTTTAGGACAAGAAAACAGGTTTTTGTAATTTTCATATTTATGATAAAGTTATCAAATCAAAGTGCTTTCCATTGATGCCTCATTCCTCAAATACCAGAGTTTGCTTTTAGAAAGAAATTAATCAGTTTTCTGTTCAGGTACACCTAAAAAATTCAGGGAAGCTAATCAATCTCAGGTCAATTATGAGAACTAAGAAAATGAGTATGTTAGCTGATGTGCTCTACTGCCCATATAGCCCCAGTTAAAATTAGATTTATGATATAACATTGAGTGCAGATTTCAAGATGTCTGCTGGTCCAGAAGTAAATATTTGTGACCCCCCTAGGCTTTTGACTTCTGAATTGTGCATTGTAGTTGGCTGTTTTATCCGCCTACATCTTGTTTGCCAGACTCAGGGTTAAAATAGAAGACACATCTTCTCTCCCAAGGAATTCAGAATTTTAGGGGGGCAGCATTGACTTCTTTAGTACTTAGCATATCAATTCTCCCTGCCAACCAGATTTTATATACAGATATTCTCTGAACCCATCTGATACGAATCGGGACAGTCAAATAAAAGCTTCTCATTCAAGAAGCAGACACATGGACAAGGAATGCCGTGAGCGTGCATATCTTGAAACACTTGCTGTAATTCCCTGAAGTCTCATAACCTTCCCTGACATCAGTGAAAATTATTAGTTTTGTTCTCCGTTGTCGTGGATCATGGTTACCTCTAATTGAAATGGAGGTGTACCGAATAGTACAATCAGTTAAGAGTCTTTCCCATGGCCTCATTTGGATAATTTATAGTAAGATTTGAGGCTGATGAGTTCAGAGCCCATGAGTCCCCAGAGTCTTTAATCTTTGATCATATTTTGTGGTGGGACAATGCTTGATGAGAGTGGAGTTTGAAGATAACTGCTCCCTGCAAGTGTATTTATCAAATATCAATGTTCCCAGCAAAGTGATTTGAGTTGGGGATTACCTATCACTGGAAATGAACCACAAGGAGTATCTTAATTTGAAGAAAGTATGGGCTCGATACTTTTTTAATAAATTCCTGACATTGAATAAAACATACCACAGCTCTCAAGTTTAAATGATTTTTTTTTCATCAGAGACAAGTAGAGTGTGGGAAAAGGGCTAAGAAAGAAATGAGGTAATTAACATCTTTGGGAAAGATTCTGCCAAGAAGTGACAATGATAATGTTAAAAAAATAAAAAAATCTATATATCAGGGAAGCATTCCAGTCCAGTGTTCCATGTGCTAGCTCAGGAGTTTCCAAACTAGAATACACCAGCCCAGGGCATTTGCTACATGACCCATTAGGGAATGAAAATAAATTATTAAAATGTGTTAGTTTATTTTTTACCTCATTCTATTTTGGGGGGATCTGTTTTATAGTGCATACAATATTTTATAGTAGGGCTTGTACAATTGTAAATATATAAATGTTAGGAGTTCATGCTGAAATTTTTTTTAAATTTGATATAGATGTGCAATGAGAAAATTTTGATTAATGCTGTCAAATCATCATAACATGATTTGTGATAGTATGAGACTGTTCTTTTTAATGGGAATATCTTTCTAAATATACACATTTTTTTTAATTTACCTGAGGATTTACCAACTCTATATATCACTGAAAATTTTCTAAGTCAGTGTATTTAGCCTGTATTACTTCTTGGACTGAGCTACATATGCTTACTAAACTTTGAGAAGTTGTATTCCCATTACTTTTTATACTTTTATTTCCAGATTTAGCACATAAGATTGGTTTCTCTTTTAGTGCTCTGGTTTGAGATAAAGTTCCAGATTTTTTTTCTTTAATTTTTTAAATTTTATGAACAATGAGCATAAACACTTTTCAATATAATTAGTCCACATATAATCAATGATTTCTCCATTTTATTTTTGACACTTTTCCTGCTTGAACATTCTTGAGCTATATGGAGTGTGTTGCAGTGTTAGAGATATAGACATAAATGAAATATTGGTTTGACAATGTATGCCATTATTTGTGTTTAGATAGTATGAGATTTATTTACTTATTCATTTTACACACATACTGAGTATTCCATATAGTCCTTAAATGTTCTAAGACATGATTACTGACTTCATACAGTATATAAGCTAATACAGGAGAAATATGTCTTCCTTCTCATCAACTGTAATAAGAGCTGTGAAGCTTAGAGATGAAAGGAAAACCTGATTTAGTTTAGGGGTCAAGAAAGGTTTCTAATGGAAAGTCTTAAACTAAAATGATGAAGATGACGTGCTCAAGAAGATATATGAAGATGATGAATATGATGATACTAATGTATATTTTTATTGAGTACTTATGAGTATCAAGCAATCTTATGAGCACTGTCTGTGAATTAATCTATTTAATTCTTATAATAGCCCTAAGAACTGGTTGGTATTATTATCCTCATATTTCATGTGAGGAGGTTAAGGGAAAAAAAGGTAATAAATTGTCCATAGCTGTACAGCTATTAAGTAGTGAACCTGAAATTTGTATACTGTCTACCTAATTCCAGACAAAATTTTGAACCACTATGACACTGTATTGAGAAATACAGTGCCATAGTGTATTTATTGACAAATAGAACTGAAAGATGATAGTTACAAATAAGGACAGGCATTGCAAGCTCTGTGAAAAACATGTAAAAAGAATTGAATAATGAAGAAGGTAGCATGTATGCTTAAGTTACAAAGGAAGAACACAAGAACTGAAATATGGGAAATGTGAGAGGGATATGAGGAATAAGTTGTGAATTGACTTGTATGTGAAAGATTATGATTTATATTATGAAAAAGAAGGGAACACATTTAAGGGTTTTGTGATGTTTTAGTATCTGAGTGGGTGCATTTGTTTATACATGTTGAGGGTGCTGGTGTTCAAAAGATTATTCTGACTTCTATCATGGGAATGGATGGCCAGGGGCCTAAAGTGGTGTTCGACCAATATCAACCAGGAGATTACAATGGTCCTAAGAATGCACTTTGGCAACTTGGAATAGAGTAGTGATAATGGAGGTAAAGAGAAGAGAATCTGCTTAGATACATTTTTCAGGACATAAAATCAACTGATTCAGTGATATATTAGGTAGGATAAAAAAAGAGGAAAATTTGAGCTGTAGAAGAAAACCTTATAGTTTCTACTATGTATAATTGGATAGACCAAGTTTCCACTGGCAAGTTCCAAAACCACAGGAAGAATAATAAGGCAAGGACAATCATGGGTGACAAAAGAAAGGGCAGTAATCTGAACCTTGAAGAATGCCAACTTTCTGGTTGAGAAATTGAGAAAACTCATAAAAAAAACCTTAGGATGAAATAATCAGAAGATTTTGAGAAAATTAGAAAGTGTAATCAATGGAAGTTATGGGAAAAGTCGATTTTCAGATGAAGGAAGTAATAATGGTCAATTGGTCGAGTGCTGCTCAGAAGTTAAGAAAGATGGTGAATAGACGTGGAGTTATTGTCATAGATATCCTCATAAAACTTTTAATCTTACTAATGTGTTGAAACTTCTCAACTTCCATTCAAGTTCTAAGATATGTATACATTATGTTCTGAAGCTTTTAGTTTATTTACTTGTAAATGAGCAAAAAGTAAGAGGAAAGATAATTAGAATATATCATCTCTGAAGTTCTTCCCTGTTTAAAAATTATATGATCACTATTGCACTGATGAATATACATAAAAAAAGAAAGTGCATATATCAAGAGGAGCTTGGTACTCACTGAATGGTCCCTTTGAAATAGAGCCTACTCTGAGTAGCCATTTGTAATAATAAAAGTATAATATGCTAATTAGACTGGACTGCTGCTGGGAAGTCTGGGGTGGCAGCTGGGGCTGCTGCCTTGGCCCTTAGAGTCCTTTGCACAAATTTTGTGCATTGGGCCTCTAGTTCTTAAATAATAACCCTGATTACATCTAAGTATCCTATATAATAAAAGGATAATATACAAATTGACCCTAACAACAGAACGACTGGGAATGACTGGTCACTATGACACACACTGACCACCAGGGGGCAGATGCTCAGTGCAGGTACTGCCACTGGTGGTCAGCACACTCCCACAGGGGGAGCTCTGCTCAGCCACAAGCCAGGCTGATGGCTGCCAGTACAAAGGTGGTGGTGGGAGCCTCTCCTGCCTCCTCAGCCGTGCTAAGGATGTCTGATTGCAGCTTAGGCCTGCTCACCACTGGCAAGTGGACATCCCCTGAGGGCTCCCGGGCTACCAGAGGGTTGTATGACTGCCAGCTTAGGCCAGATCCCCTGGGGAGTGGGCCTAAGCCAGCAGGTGGACATCCCCTGAAGAGTCCCAGACTGAGAGAGGGCACAGGCTGGGTTGAGGGACCCCTCTCCCCCACCCGAGTGCACAAATTTTTGTGCACTGGGCCTCTAGTAGAAGATAAAAGTGTCTGAGGGTCTCAATTGGAAAACTATGAAATGAACACACTGAAGATACTTGCAGAGACAGATTTCCTTTCAATGACTTAAAAGAAAACACACCTAGAAAAAGCTTGAATAACTTCATCTACAGTTGGGCTCCCTAGTAGTAACACAGCTTTTTTGGGAGTCTTGTGAAAACAGCAATTGTGGCAGTGGAGAGGAGTATAAGAATGGTATTGTAAATTATGATATCAGTTTGTTACCAAAGTAATAGGAAAACTTAGACATTTTTTCTTAATCTACTGTGAGGATTGACTTAATTGACAACTTCAAAGTGGTCTAACATTTCAAATGAGATACACTAATTTTGTTTATAAGGCACACTGCATTAGGAGATAAAGAATAATAATGAGACTCACAAAATATATCATTTTAATCCATATTTAGTTTCCTGTAAGCCTTACTTTCCTGATCTGTTCAATATGTAATGGAATCATAACCATATTTTTGAGGATGTATTCATTTACACAAAAATTTCCCATGCTTATTTTCTGTAAAGTTTTCTTCAGAGTACTAGAACCTTCTTTCTAGAACTTGCTTTTAAGTTGAGGAGTTTTAAGTAAAAATGCTTTGTTAACATAGAGTTAAGGAGCCCTACACAGGAACATTAACCTAGAGAAATCAGGGGAATCTTCCCAGAGGAAGTGATATGTTAACTGGGTCTTCAGATAAATAGTCAATAAGAGTATGTGTGGGGGGATAGAATGATGATTTAAGTTAGTTTGCAAGAAGAGGTGAGTGAGGTGGTGGGTCTAAAATCAAAGAGAAAATTGAGGATCCATTCTCATAGCACTAGTGTGCCATCTGATAGTAGGTTTTTCCAGAGGATTGTCTTAATCAAATTTGAGTTTCTACTTTGTGCTTCTGCCCTGAAATCATTTAATGAAACATAAAATAAAGGAAATCAGATGGCAGTCCAGGTGGATGATGATGGATATCTGAATTAAAGGTTTGATAATAAAGATGGAGAGAGTTAAGTACATTGTAGAGCTCTGAAGAGCTGTGAGAAACATGACTGATTGATAGGTACTGGGGTTAAGGAAGTCACGAGAGTTTCACCTGGGACATCTTGATGGATAAAAGGGCCATTTATTGGAAAGTGCTTTGGTCTGCCTGGGCTGCTATAGCATAGCACAATAGACTGGGTAGCTTATAAACAACAAAAGTTTATTTTTGACAGTTCTGGTGCTGGATGTCTGAGATCAGGGCTCTCAACATGGTCGAGTTCTGTGAGAGACTTTTTCCAGATTGTCAACTGCCAACTTCTTATATTTTCACACAGTGAAGAGCAGAGCCTGGGGAAGTTATCTCTCTTATGACTCTTATAAGGGTGTCAACCCCATTCATGAGGGTTCCACCCTCATCCTTTATAATAAAAGGCTAAATGCAAATAGATCAAACAGCAGAACAATTGAACAACTTGTCATATGACATGCGCTGACCACCAGGGGACACGTGCAGCACATGGTAGGCATCTGCAGCAGGTGGCAGAGCATGGAACATGGCAGACATTGGTCATGGTGGGATGGTGGAGCAGATGAGCATGGGTGTCAGAACAAAGTGGGGTGCCAGTTGCTGTTATCAGGGCAAGCCTCTGGAGATTCCTGAAAATTCTTTGCTCCCGAGTACCGTGGTCCAGCCCAGTGCATGCATCTGCTGCCAGTAGTGGCCCTGCTCACACCTGCTGTGGTGCTAGGTGCTGGCCCCAATCACTTGGCATCATCAGCTGGTGCAAGCAGTGGCTGCCAGCCCTGATCTCCCCTCAGGGCTTCTCCCCTTCCCCCTGCTCCTAAGGACCAGAGGGGCCAGCAGCCTCCTCTTGGACCTGCTGCCAGCACCAGAGCTGCAGCTCACACCCACTGCCAGTGCTGGCCCTGATCACACCTGCAGCTGGCACCAGAGCTGCCAGCCCCCGGTGCTGGTCCCAATTGCTTGGCGCAGCCAGCGGGTGCAAGCAGCAGCTGCAGACCCTGATCACCCCTGAGGGCTTCTTCATCTCCCCCTGCTCCTGAGAGGCAATTGGGGCAGCAGCCACTGCTCACATCCACAAATGGTGCCGGCCCCAATCACTCTGTGCTGCCAGCAGGTACAAGCCGGGCTGGTGCCTTCAGAGTGTGGGAGCAGTGATTTCAGGAGCAGGGCTGCCAGCAGACAGGGGACCAGGGGCTGTGGCGGAAGGGATCAGGAGGGGATGTGGAGGAAGGGCTGAGACCCTTCCCTGTTCCCAGCATAGCCTCATGGCCCACAGTTCTTATCAAGGTACATGAATTTGTGCACTGGGCCCCTAGTTAAATTATAATTACCTCCCAAAGGTCCCACCTCCTAATACCATCATATTAAGATGTGTGTGTGGGGGGGAGGGTTTCAACTTCTGAATTTGTGAGGGATGAAAACATTCAGTCTATAACAGAAGGGAATAACAAAGGAAGAGGAGAGTGCTTAACATAAAGACTATGTAAAGTTTGAAGTGTCATTGAGTATTCATATAGATAAATTCAGTTGGAAGTTGGATATATATATGATTGGACTTCATAAGAGATATTAGGGTAATGATAGAGGTAAAAATTGACTCAAAAGGAACAGAGTTGAGGTTGTCCAGGAAAAGTCTTTAGAGTGAGAGGAGGAGAAGAAAATTTCCCAAGGAATATACCATCAAACAATGAACAGATGAATAAAGAAAATGAAAGAAACAGAAGCAGAAACCAGAGAGAGAAAGGGTGGAAAATACAAACAGTTTGGAGGCACAGGTGACAAAGGGAGAAAAATCTTTCAAGCAAAAGGGAGTTGTCGACAGTGTCAAACACTGTAAAGAAAACAATAAAGATAAATCTGTTGGACTCACTAAATATGAAGCCATTGAAAAATGTTGTGAAAGCATTTTTTGTGGAGTTGTGGAGTTAAATGCCATATTATTTTGCTTTGAGCGCATGAGGGGGATACGAGGCAAAGAGTAAGTAAGAGAAGCTGTATCAAGAAACTTGTCTGTGTTATATCACTGGAGTCATCTCAATGGGGACAGCAGGTGCCCATAGATAAGAAACTACAGAGTGTGAATGACTGCAAAAGGGTTATCTGAAGAAAAGTTAACTTCTGGAGGCAGTTTCTTCCTTTTTCTGCAGAAAAAGAAAAATATACATATTGGGATCAATTTAATCCTAATAATCAACTAGCTTACATATTAAAGCAGTGTTATTGCATTTTTCATTGGTTAGAAAGTGATCATCTCTTTGAACTGCCTCAATAATTCATTTCTATAGGATTCACAGCTTGAGGACCATAGAGCATCAGTAGAAAGTACAAAAGCTAAGCAGAAGGTAAAGGTGCACATGCGTGCACACACGCGTGCACACACACAATGTTTGCAAAAACAAATGCACAAATAGAGCCATAATCCTATATTTTTCTGAGCAGAATAGAAGTGATGATGAATATATAAACAAGATGACCAAATATCCAAAGACAGAACACTGCTGCTCTAACTTCAAGACAACCAATTTATTCAGCGTGAAAACATCCATTAACCTGGGTGTCTGGAAACTTAGAGACATAGACAAATATCTCTGACAAACTTAGACTTTTTGCTTTACAGTTGATGGGGTTGTTATCCTGTAGACTCAAGTGAAAAGATTAATTTTATTTCACCAAGACATTTTCCCAATCCTCATCATACAAATCTCCACATTTTTTATTTTTCTCATGTTAAAACTTTCATAAACAAACAATTTATCAGTTTCCCAAGTGAAAGTGGTAGAAGTCATAGAGAAAGAGAATGTCTTTTGTTTAAGTACCCTTTTGAATTCACAACAGTATGTGAGCAGGCTTACAGCCTTTTCAATATAACATTAGAGTGTGAAAGAGAAAAGGCAGCAATCACCTGAGAGAAATGCTATTGAGAATAACTGGAAAAAAGTCATCTTCTTCATGGTAAGATTCACAAAGTAATTCCATGGCAGAAAAGTCAAGGTAAATATTTTCTCCAAGTTTCTTAGAACCTGCAGGAGGCTAAAATCTCCAGTGTTTCTATTTCAGTGTTTATCTCATGCTTTTGTGAATTAGTTTCATGACCATCATTTCTGAAAAGGTCACTATTTGAGGAAATTGCTTCATGGGGACTATACGCTGATGATGATATAGAATTTTTTTTTCCTTTTCAATAAGAAGAAAAATAGTCCCATCAGCCTTTTGGCATAGAAGAAACTGCTTTTCTGTATATACTGTGGTTCTTTCATACAGAGGTTGGTCCACACACATCACATAGGTAAATAGACACTAACTATTTGGTTTGGGAAGGAAATAGTAGATAATTCTTCTAAGGAAAATTTCAGAATGAAGGGGCAATGGCTACATCACTGAGAAAGTAAACTTGACTATTGCAAAATATTATTATTTTTCAAGACCCAGTGACACAAAACTCCTGTGAGCAATAAATTTCTTTTTCAGAAAAGTGTATAAAGGGCTATATGACTTTAGAAAAAAAATGTTTTTTGCTTTCTATCACCTCTGTCACTATACTCAATCTCATGAACTTTATGAGTCTATTATAATATAAACTGTACACAGGTATTTAGGTGTTGCTTATTTCAAATTCATTCAAGTGTACAAAACTGTAGATCAATTATCAATCTAGAATTCAAACAATGAGCTTATTTATATTAAATCAACTATCTCTGAAATATGTGTATTGATGTGTGTGAGTATATTTAGAATCTACTTTTCACCTTTCTTAAAATTCTTAAATTGGTATTTGATGTTGGCCATATTCTGAAAGGGAACAAATGGATCAGGAATAAGGAGTGAAGTTAGTTGTAGTCTTTTCTTTGTTGGAATCAGAGGAGATTATGGAGATAAGAATCCTCAGAGACAGCTATAAGGCAGTAGTGTAAAGACTTCAGTGATTTTTGATACATTTTTTTTATCTGGATTATATTATAGCTGGTTACGTCATGTGTTATAATGTACCCCGCGAATCACACAAGGACACCTCAAGAAGTCGAATTAGGAGTCACATTTATTGCAAATCTGGGACTATGAGGGGGCAATGCACCTCAAATCTTGTAGTGATAAGATTTATATAGGCAAAAATCACAAGGTATTGATTACATCTTTGGGTTTGGAATGAGGAACCATTCTGCATCCCTGATATAGGAACAAAAGTAGTTTACAAAAGCAAATTATAGTTTTGAGTTTAGAATGAGGAACTGTTCTGCATCCCTGATATAGGAACAAAAGCAGGAATGAGGAACCTGGCTTGCAAAAAGCAGTTACAGAAGCTGAATTGAGCATGTTAGTTAAATTATAGTTTTGGGTTTCTAGATCACTGAATCAATGGGAACACATTGCCTAGAGCCCAAGGTCTTGTGATTCCTGAGTTGACAGGGACGCATTCTGTGAAACCATCAGCCTTAATGACCACCAAGTCAACTGGAATGCCTTATCTGTAGCCATTGAGGTATTTTAGGGTGATTGTGCTGCCCTGGTTCTCAGGGTGGTTCACAGAAGAATGTGCTTTCTAAAACCAGTGAGATCACAATCAATGGTATATTCAAACCACCAACAGTGAGGGATTTAATCGATTGGGATAGCATACATAAGTTCAGAAAATCAAAGTGACTTTTCTAATGTTAAACAAAACAAAAAATACAGAAGCCAAACAGCAGGGTTAGAATTAAACTACAATTTCTACCTGAGATGATTGCTACCATACTTCACATGGTTTTCAGGTAAAGGTTTAAGATTATAAGTTAAATACAATCTAGAATTTGAATTGTGACTTTACCACTTAATATAATTATAATCTTGAGCAATTTATTTTATCTCAATGAACCGTAGTTTTCTTATCAATAAAATTGAGATGATAATATTTATATTGTGTTACCAAGGTAACATAAAATAAAGCTTATAAAAATGTTTAATAATTATAAGAAGCCATGAAAATATTAGGAATAGTACATGTTTAGAAATATTTAAATAGATATATAACCTTAAAGATTCTTTCCACATTTTATTTATAAAATATGTATGGATAGCTCAATTCCCCAACTACCTTATTGGGGAAAAGTCCAGAGTTTTTCTTTTGACCATTGAACAACACCCAGAGTGACACAAATAATGGGGCTGTGTTTGGTTTTCACTTTATAATTGGGAAGGAGATGGAGTCTGGTAAGTTCACTACTGCCAGAATGTCTTGCTGTGACATGGTATTGCTGTTAAAAATTGATCTCACACAGTCTGCTGATAGGCCCTTCAGGTTGTCATGGCTTTGTAAGGAGGACAGTCTTTCTCATGCTAAATTCAATCAAGTGCTCTGAATTCACTGCAGCTCTGAGAGTTCTACTCTTCTCTTTAAGTAGTTTTTATTTCCATATCCATGCATTCCAGGACACACAACAGGCCCTAGGGCAGGGGTAGGTAGGGATGTCCCACCCTCAGGCCTTAAAAGACCTGAGAAATCATTGGGCCTGTCCTTACTGAGGCTTTGGGGTTGAGTTAATTAAATGTTTGACCAAATAAAGCAGGCTAATTTTTAAGTTCATAATTCTGTATGGCCCAGAAATGATATTAAAAATATCCAAATGGCCCTTGGCGGAAAGAAGTTCCTCTACCCTTAGGGATTCCATTCACATTAGGTCACTTTCAACCACATCACAGACAGACCCAAAGGGTCACCCTTTTCTCTCTGCCTCTCAATTTATGTTCTCAAGAAGAGCAAGATTTTCACCTAAATCCTTACACTATTGTATATACTCTCTTGGCATTCTCTTAGAGGCAAATCTAAATAAATGTGAATTTAGGGTATTTTACTTTTCTAAGAAAGTATTCTAAAATCACTTCAATAAGCACCAAGTCCACTTTTCAGGGAGAGCTACCTTTAACTATCTCCATAAGTTCAAGAAGAGAAAAAAAAAAAAGACAAAACAAAATAAGTTAGGGCAGAAAAAAACATATTGGCTATTAACTTGCTTCAGAACTTATCTCACCTACGCTCACATTTTATTGATGAAAACCACTCACCCCCTACCCTAACCCCTTAATACAGGGTTGAGAGTGAGGGTACTGGGAAATAGAGTCCCTGACTAGATAACTGCTAACTAGCAGCAATACAATAATATGCAAGGGGAGCACAAGACTTTGGTAGACAGCAAAGTATCTCTGCCATATGACGTTCATGCTGAGCTCTTTAAATTGAGATCCATACTAAAACCAATACCCATCCTTGCAACCCACTTGGTCTTCCTCTTTGATATTCCAAGGGTTAAATCCTGGATTCCAAATTCCGCTGAAAGAAATTAATACAAGAAGTATAGCTTGAAGAGACCCAGTCTCATGGAAGACCTTAAAGAACTCTGACATTTGAATTTTGAATTTTAAGCTACAAGGCCTATGAAGGAAAGTGTTACTAAAAGGCTGAAAGTCACAGAAAAACTGGGCAATACTTGATGCCCACCAAAAACTTGTATGTTCTAATTTTGTGAGAAACATTGAAAGGTATTATAATTATTTCCAATGAATTTATTGAATTTGCCATGCATTTGTCGATATAGTTAACTAGTTTAGAGTTTAAAGTCTGTGGGCTTTAAGTAATCATTTTATTCACTATGAATACAGTTATGTACATGATTTTAAAATCTACTACCAGATTCCCCCCCCCCCCCAACTTTGTCATAGAAAGGCAAACAGTATATGGACTCTAACAGAAATCAGTGAAAGATACAAATAACAAAATTAAAGGGCATTTTTGCTCTCTGATGCTTACATTGTAATTTTTATTTCATTAAGCAAGTGAGACTCTTGATTTATTTGAAATATGGTGTTAGAAGAAAACACTAGAGACCCTGGACCTCCATCTGGATGAACAAGTGAGTCCCAGAGTAAATGAAACCTGAAATAGTGTTGGAGGCAGAAATGACAAAACGGAAGCTTTGCTATTTCGGGCACATCATGAGAAGTCACATCATGAGGATTCACTAGAAAGGACAATAATGCTGAGGAAAGTAGAAGGCATCAGGGAAAAAAGATCAAATATGAGATGGATGGGCTCCAGGAAAGAAGCCACAGGTGTGAGTCCACAGGAGCTTATCAGGGCTGGTGAGGATAGGACATTGAGGACTTCACTCATTCACAGGGTCGCCAGGAATCACAGCAACTCAACAGCATGTACAATGCAAATAAGATACAACTTTTTTCAAATGTGTCTGATACCATTTCCCTTTTTCTCTTTATGTATTCCACAGTATTCCCAGGCTTCCAGGCTCTGTGTTAGCTATTTCCTTTGCTGAGCCTTCTCTTCTGCCCCTTGGGATAACTGACTCTTCATCTTTAAGAGCCTGAAGGTCATCTCCCTGACCCCACTATCTGAAGTCACATTCCCTAACCAACCATTTATTTAGAACACTTCCATCAGTAACATTATTTGTTTCCTCTTTGCACTTATATTAATTCTGAAATTATTTATGCAGCCATGACCCTCTGGTTATATATCCACATATTCAGTTGTTCTAGAAATATAGCTTTATACTTTCTTTTTCTAAATCCAAACTGAATAACTGTTAAGAAAGTTCTAGGTCTCATTTCACTAGGTGGCAGATACTTGACTTCAGTACACTTAGTGACACCTTTGCCTCTTCCTCCTTCCTCACCAGACTCTAAATTGCAACTGAATTTTAGGGGTTCACTAAATGCCCATGGATAAGTGTTTGAATGCAGTGTGTGTGTGTGTGTGTGTGTGTGTGTGTGTATTGTTGTATAAGAAAGAGAAGGAGTTAGAGAGAAATTATCATGTGTCCTTTTCTATGAAACTAAATGAAGCTCGAGCTTCATGATTCCTTCCATGGTCTTATATCCAGTTTTGAGTTCTTTGTATTAAAAGGAAAACCTCTCTATTGTGTAAGTTTTAGGTCCTTCAAAACCTGAATTTGTTCTTCATATCCTTAGAGAGTCCATAGAACGAACACTGTAGTTTGCATTATTTAAGCCATCCATACAAGTCCTCCTTTTCATCTGGGGAGCTCCAAATTAAGAGGAGTATTGACAAATTGATCTGATCAATCTGTAATGTGAGGGATGTTCAACATTTCTACTGAGATATTTATCCCATAGGAAGGAGCCACAGAGGCTGTGTTTCGGAGACTGATGGATTGTCCTGTAGAAGTGAGGTACAATATATTTTGATAATTCCAATAGAGGGAATGAGGGAGGGGATCAGGAAGGAGGGAGGGATATTGGGATCAGCTATGTGCCAGGAACTTTATATTTTCCTCATTGTTTCTTATGGACATAAAAAATGTGTGATCAATATTATTTATATCTTTTTAGAGAGAGAAAAAAAAATTCAGAAGGATTGCACCTCCAGCCTAAGGTCACTTACTTAGTAAGTGGCCAAATAGATAAACTCAGATTTCAATTCTTTACAGGGGCAATATTTCCTTGGAAAGTGCCTCCGTTAGTATCCTATCTAATAAAAGAGTAATATGCAAATTGACCATCACAAGATGGCTTCCCCCATGTGATCAAAGATGACTGTCCCCATGTGTCAAAGATGGCCACCACAAGATGACCAGCAAGGGAGGGCAGTTGGGAGGGACCCAGGCCTTTAGGGGAGGGCAGTTGGGAGGCACCAGGCTTCCAGAGGAAGGCAGTTGGGGGAGATCCAGGCTTGCAAGGGAGGACAATTGGAGGAGGACCAGGCTGGCAGAGGAGGGCAGTTGGGGGAGGGGGGCTCAGGCCTTAAAGGGAGGACAGTTGAGACCAGGCTGGCTGGGGTGGACAGTTGGGAGTGACCAGGCTGGCAGAGGAGGATGTTTGGGGTGGGGGGCAGGCCTGCTGGGGAGGGCAGTTGGGAGGGACCCAGGCCTGCAGGGGAGGACAGTTGGGGGGTACCATTCTGGCAGGGGGAGGGCAGTTAGGGGCAAATCAGGCTGTCATAGGAGCAGTTAGGCGTTGATCATGTTGGCAGGGGAGTGGTTAAGGGCAATCGGCAGGCGAGAGGTTGGAAGCCAGCAGTCCTGTATTATGAGAGGGATGTCTGACTGCCCGTTTAGGCCCCATCCCACTGGTCAGACACCCCTCAATTGTTCTCACATTGGAAAGGGTGCAGGTTGGTCTGAGGGACACCACCATCTCCCCACCTCCACTCTGTGCACGAATTTCATGCACCGGGCCTCTAGTGATGTAATAAAGAAAAGTACTGCCCTGGCTGGGTGGCTCTCTTGGTTGGAGTATCATCCTGTACACCAAAAAGTTGCGAGTTCAATTTCCAGCCAGGGCACATACGTAGGTTGCAAATTCAATTCGGGTCAGGGCACATATGGGAGGTAAGGTATCAATCTTTCTTTCTCACATCTCCCTCTCTCTCTCTCGTTCTCTCTCCCTTTCTCTCTCTCAAAACAGTGAATATATTCTCAGGTAAGGATAAACAAACAAACAAACAAACAAAAAAGAATAGCAATGTTACATAGCAAGACCATTATATTTATGTTTTTTAATAGCAAATTAAGGATATCCTTAAAAATGTGTGGATTGCATATTCTAGACATATTATTGAGACATCCTGTATATTTTGACCACAGCAACCAAACAGACAAATGAAACAGAAACACAAATAACTAGATGTGTGCGCATAAATTATCTTGTGTATGAGTGAATGGGGAGAAACTGTATGTACTACAATGCCACCTGTGACCTGAAGAGAACCCTTCAGAAGAAAGACACAGGGACTAAGACTGGCTCGTGGAATGGGGATGGGGATGGCAAGGGTGGAGATCTTATGCCCAGAGAAACAATAAAGCTGCTTTGGAAAGAGGGATAGAGGGAGCAATAGAAAAACAAACTCGCAACGGAAGGAATCAAAATAAAATAAACTGAAACTCTTCTATTCTGTTGAGTCCCATAAGGAGCAGGTCAAACAACAACTGGCTGTGAGAAAGAAGCTCTGAGTGTTCCCATCAGAACTGAGTTACATGAAACTGGAGCAGCTCTCGTGTGACATTATGCTGCTGTCATTTTTGGGTAAACCCGTGTCATTAGCATTGATTTCTGGAGGAGAGATTACAAGAGGTTTAGTTGGGAGTGCGAAGCGGGAGTGGATGTTACGTTACCCGAACCACGGTGGCTCTGGGTCTCCACGATGACATTTCCCTCTCTGCTTCATTAGCTTGCAGAGTTTGTTGAGCTTTGGCTCTTTCTAATTAATTCTTTGACTGGCTTTTTTGAATTGTGTATCACTGCTGGCAAACGGTATAAAATGAAGAAATCTCTCTAAGGTTTTACCCTTTTAATTATTATTTTTATTGCTTAAATGAAGCTCCAGAATTGCAAATGTTGACATTTCGGTTTATTCTAGTCATTAGAGTTTTCAAAGGGGGGGATGGGGGGGGGCGGGGAGAAGAAAGGGAGAGGAGGAGGGAAAGGATAAGGAGAAAAGGGAATGTGGAGCCTAGGAAATGAGTTGAGGTTAGGTCTTGATTGTGGAGACAAACATTGAGAAGAGAAAAGCAAACAGGTTTGTCAAAAGGGACCTCTTTGATGGTTTTGCCCTTTTCAAAAAGAGCAGGAAATGAGGTGATTCTTAGTGGGCTTTTACACTCAGACTGCATGGGGCTTGTTGCTATTTTGCCATTTGCTTTTACTTAGGTAAGCAGTTCCTAGAAAATAGGGTACACAGCTTTTTATGAGTTTTTTTATTCTTTTTTTATATTAGAAATGAGAAGAAGAACTTTGGAAAAAATAACTTCAATAAAAACAATTAGTTAACAAATACATTTGTTTTGGTGATTCAGAGAGCAATTTCTCTGAAAAGCAGCTCCAGCTGACCTAATAAGTCTGTTACAACCTATGTCCACTGCACAGCTGTACAAAAAATACTATGTGGGACATGTGTGCAGATGTTAGCAGATGTATGTAGGGGGAGTGTCATAAAGAAATTCCAGAGAATACTCCCTTTTAGTATTTTACATTGAGTTTGTAATTTAAGATACATTTAAATAAAAATATAACACACGTTATTACCAGTAGTTTCCTTCTCACATATGGAAAAGGAGTTTGATTTACAAGTCCATTTTTGAAGGTGAGAGGCATTTTTCCTCCTGCAGACATGTTTTAGACCCACTATTTTCGTTCCCAAGCCACTCACAAAAGCTTTTTTAAGTCATAATGTAGCTGAACTACAGTAATGTCCTAAAAACTCTGTGGAAACTAAATACAAAGCATAGCAATGTTTCCATGGGATAATGCATTCAGAATTCATATTTGCATCTCCAGGAATGGGGGGAGTTGTCTTAGCTTCAGGTCCTTAAGGGTCCTATCATTGACACTGAGCTTTAGCAGGGCAGGGGCCATGGACATGTGGCAGTAGCTCCTGAGGCATAGCAGGGTGGTGTCAGGGCCTGATGGTGAGAGCCCTGAGAAATCCAGGCTTCTGGTCTGTGTTGATTCTTGGGTGCATGACTCAGCCTGGCCAACCTGATTGCCAAGTTGTTTTTAATTTATTTTCCCCAATAAAAGGACGGATTTCTCTTCTTGCTGTCTCCCAGGACTGGTCTCAAAAATTACTCTCCTTTTATCACACCTCTGAAGATATCACACCTTCCTTTAAGCCTCTCTCTCTCTCTCTCTCTCTCTCTCTCTCTCTCTCTCTCTCTCTCTCTCTCTCTCTCTCAATTATGTATGTGAAAAGAAGGAAGAGGTAGAAGAAAAGATCTTTTCTTTCCTACTTTATACGCCTCTTTTCTTCCCCTACTGTCTTTTCTCATGTTATAGCTTAGAGTCTAGGAAAAAAGTCAAAATTCATTCAGGGTAGCTTATATTTTCAAGAACAAATAAAGCCATCATGCCACTCCTAACCAGGAAAGGAGAGAATTGAGGGAGGATAACAAACCAATGTCAAAAGTAATAACATCTATTGGTTACATACTATGTGCCAAGTGATGTTTTAGGTAATTTTCATGTATTAGCTCATTTAGTTTTAAAAATAATCCTAAAAGGTAAATATAATCTCTGTACAGATGAGAAAATGGAGACACTACCCAAGGTCACAGAGCTTTATGGATGATGAGATGATGACAGTTTCTTTGCAAGGGGTGAGGTCCAGGAATGCTGCTGAGACCAGGACCCCAAAGTCACCCCCAGCCTCCTTTTCATTTTAAAATATATATATTTTTATTGATTTCAGGGAGAGCAAGGGAGAGGGAGAGGGAGATAGAAATATCAATGATAAAAGAGAAGAATTGATCGGCTACCTCCTGTACACCCCACACTGGGTACTGAGTCTACAACATGAACATGTGCCCTGATGTGTAATCAAGCCATGTCCTCCTAGTTCATATGTTAATGCTCAATCCCTGACCCATGACAACCAGACTCCATCATCCTTTTTGTCCTAATCATCTGTCACAGCTATTTCAGCCCCTGCATGTCTGAACTGACTCTAGAATCTAGCAAGGTAAATAGAGACATAAATTTCAGAGTACCACCTCAGGTGGGTAAGAAATACCTTTTCTTATTTTTCTATAACTCACCTTCATTTCCAAATATGATTCCTCATTCCATCAGTTTTTGGGAAATTTAGTTTGTTTGTTCTTGAAATTTCTATAAGGTGGTTTAGGATTATGGGATCTTATGCACAGGTTGAGGGTTTGGGGAGATGCTGACACACCATTATCTGTCCATAGAGATAACCTCAGAGGAACCCATTATACCTGGGTACACGGTTTGTTCAGGTTCCAGGTTCTTAATTGCCTGGGACCCATGGTTGCTCCATGAGAATTCTGATTAAGACCAGAAATCCTGTACCCAGACCCCACACTCTGCTACCATCCCAATGCAGGGAATCTTGCCATTAACCAGCAGGGCTGCTCAAATTCAAGGACATCATTACTCTGGGACCTGCAGAAGTTTATTTCCCAACTTCCAAATCAGCTTGGGAAAGCTTTCCATTATGGGGAAACGTGCAAGTGGATGCTCTTTCCACATTTCTTTTTTTGTTCTTATTTCAGACCATATCTTTACATCACTTGATCTTTGAAGACATTCTACCTGTCCTGAAGAATTTAATTTTTTGAGAGAAAAAAGAGATCTTAAGTACCTGGAGGTTACTTCAGCCTCCCACCCTGAGCATGAGAACAATAGAATCAAACTAGTTGAGTGAAGGGAAGGGAAAAGAGGAAAGTGAGGAAGACAAATAAAAGATAATGTTTTCTTAATATTTCAAAGTGTTTTTCAATCACAGCAAGAATGAAGAGGGATTCCCAGGTAAAGCTAGAAAGGCAGGGAAAAAGAAGAGATAAGGGCAGTTGGTCTCCTATGGCAGCAGCTGAATCCTGGGGATCTCTGCAACCACATTGCTATCAGAGGGAAGTAGACAGTCCCTAATCATTAGGTGAGGAATGACTTTAATGGAGAGGTTGAGTGGTTGAACTATTGAGGAAGGATGTGAGCCTTTCTGTTGGTTTTGAAGGATGAGCAAAAGCAGGACCAGGAAAGAAGGAACATTAGGTTACTGACTAGTTCAATAAAGCATTTGTACCTACAAGCATGTCCTTTGGGTAAGGTCAAGTACAGCCCACAGGGAGGGGCAGCAGAGTCTAACTAGCACTGGGCAAGCATGGAGCTCAGACTGTACATCCTTGCTCTGCCACAAGCTGGCCGTGAGACCTCATGCATAGAGGTAAGGTTTCCTGCAGAGCAAGGAAGTTGGATTCTTGGATCCATTTGCTTCTTTCTATTTCTGTCATTCTGTCTATGACACCACAATATTTGATTCATCATGCAGGTTTTGGGCATAAAAGCTGTCATTCTGCTTCCCTGGGAATTATGAAATGAACATATTGTGTGCCTTCTTTTTGCAAGGTGTTTACAACCTCCAGGTAAAAATGACTCTGAAAAGTAAAACACCCAAGGAAGCAAAATATTGTTTTCTTTACTTTTCTGTCTTGATTGTAAATGCCATCCTTCTCTCCTTTTATTCCTAGCATGAGCCATAAAACTTAGTTTCAGATTCCACTTCTCTCGTTTTTCTTCTTTCACATCTCCATGAAATTAGTCCCAGGGAGACCCGTGGCCATGAGCACGCATGAAGAGCTTACATCTTGTGCGGCTGTGTTGATGAAACAGTTCTCCCATACAGAGATGCTGGCATAGAGCATTTGAGGTGTTCCCGCCAAGCTCCCATTAATTTTCTAGGGTTACAGAATGGTCCGACTCTAGAATGTTTGCTTTCACATCCCTCAGATGCTGGGCTCCATTGCTTAAAAACCAAGACTTTCAGATTCCAACTGCATCTTCCCTTTTCTTTGAAAATATGTACTGTCTCCTCTAAGTACCTACAACTTTACATAGAGACCTCTCCTCTGTAATTTTTATTTTTCAAAGAAATAAACAACATGATTTTGGGCAAGATAGGAGAGGTGTTTTGTTGTTGTTGTTGTTGTTGTTTGTTTGTTTTACTTTTCATTTTGTTTTCGTTTTTAGCATTTGTCAAAAATAAAAAGTATTTATTTTCAATAGGTCTTGGGATTTGGTTTAATTATGTTCCACCAATGTATTTTTATTTTTACTGTTTTATTTGTTTAATAAATTTTTATAGATTTCAGAGAGGAAGGAAGAGGGAGAGGAAGATAGAAACATTAATGATGAAAGAGAAACATTGATTAGCTGCCTCTTGCACACCCCCCACTGGGGATCAACCCCACAATCCAGGCATATGTCCTGACCAGAATACAGCTGTGACCTCCTGGCTCATAGGTCAATGCTCAACAATGGAGCCAAACCCATAGAACAACTTTTCCCCCCCTCTACTGGGAAGCAGAGAATGGAAAGGTAGATGAGTCTGTTTGCAATTGGAGTTGTCCTTGCATAACCATCAGGTGTTCTGGCAAAGGATGATGCCAAGTTTGAAGGAATGCTGAAAAGCAGTCATCCTTTTGGAATAAGATAAATTGGAGATTTAAAAAGTCCTCTTTTTTGCCATAGTGACTTTTTGAAGATCAGAATGAAGATCAGAATGAATAAATACAGAAATGATCCACCATTTATGAGAGTTTGAGTTTTGGAGGAGGGAGGTAGTGAGGGAGCAGAGGTGACAGAATTTGCTGGCAAGTTAAAGTTCTTCCAGGCAGGTGGCTAAATCTTGACAAACTGCCAAAGTGCTTAGTAGCAGCTACCATTGCTCAGGGCACTCTTCCACGCTTTTAACTTTTTCCAGACTGCAATACCTTGAGTGAAAGAAGCTGCCAGCAACTGCCATCGAGGGAAGGTTGTATAAATGACAGAAAGGTTGAGTAAGTGTCTGATCCAGGTGAGGCCATAGGTGGGCCTTCTGGTGATGGAGAACCGGCGAGGAGCAAGGTGAATGGGGGTACCCGCATGAATGTGTCTCAGGAAACTGTGGAATCTGCTCTGTGATCTTCTTAGAGGACATCGGGAGTGGAACCCTAGGAATCTTGGGAATAGGCATCATACCTGTTGATCTACTGGTGTGACTCTGCTGTCTGAAATATAGTTATGAATTTTGAGAACAGCAAAGGTAAGATAGGATATGATCATAATCAGAGTGGACTAGATGGTCATAAGAAGGTTGAATTAAATGGGAGCAAGCTGCAAGTACTTCTAGATTTTTTGGGAAGCTGGAGGACTGACCTGGAGGCCTGGTTTCCGGTACCACCTCTGCACTATCTGGCCATGTGTTTTCTCATGACCAGGCACCTTCCATAGACCATAACATCCATATTTTGAACACACATAACAATAAGGAGTAATTGGATTATATTTAATATAACTTCTAGCTCTGATACTGTATAACTTTTTTTTTTTTTTTCTAAGAGAGACTTTCAAAATGGCAGATGCTCAGGGAGGGAAGACAGAAGGAGTGCATTAAAACATGATTAAAAATAATTCATAAATGTAGTCATTGAAATTGGAAATTCAGCATCAACCAGGTTGCCTGTCCACAGGGGGAAGTGAGCTATTACAAAACATATCCCTGACTCTTCATTAGCATGAGCATGATTGAGAATTTATTATTAAACCCAAGCAATCTGTGATTTTGACTGTAAATGTGGCACAATGAAAGGAGAGCCTCAAGCAGAAGCCGCTTGGAGACAGTAGGATAGCTTTGGGTAAGTTTTGTAGGACTTTATTTGTTTATTTGTTTATTTGTTTAGTACCTGGAAGATCGCTTTTCAGGAATAAAATTCCCTGCAATACCTGGAGTGGAAGAAGCTGCCAGCTCCTACTTCCTACTTTTCCTGCCCACTCAGGAGGCCCAGGGGCCTCAGACTTATATCCTCATGGACTGACTAAGGAACATCTCACTACATAGCTTGGCACAGAGATTGATTAAAAATGAAATTATCAATACCTTCTTTTGGAAGCTTAAGAGAGTGTAGAGAGATGGTGCTGTGGCTGTGGGTCCTGCAGAGAAGTGTCCAGCCCTAAAATAGAATTTGCTTTTCTTCTCAAAGTAACTGATTTACAATGGGGCAAATATTTTCTTTTCAACATTATATTTTATTAGTTCACATTCATGCTGGAGTATAAATAAGGAAGAGACAAATACTATTTGAGGTCAATATGAAGAGTAGTAGTAGGTGCTGTCATAAAGTCACTTATGTTCAAGGTGTCCTCACCACAATTTTGTCACAAGCCGGTTCTAAATTAAAAATCCAATAAGAATCAGTCAGATAATGTATTTATTTTGTTTTTATTTTATTTTCCTTTTTAATTTTATTTGAATGAATTTACATATAATTGCAGTACAAAATATAGATTGATAGTGTGATGTAATAGGAAACGCACTGTTTCTGGAATCAGGAGGTTTAAATTATAGGGAGAGAGGTAGTTAATATCTTTGAGCTTATGCTCCTCCATTTTGTTGTTTGTTGCTATTATTGTTGCTGTTTTGATTTGTAACATAAGGGGAGATATGACAGACGTCAGCATGGATCTTTTTAATCCTAATTTTTCCACTGCCTGTAATTAAGAATTAGATTGTACGGTACAACATTTGAGATTCAAAAAGGGCCTCACCACATATGCTCAGGGTACATAGGGACAATGGAAGATTTGAGACTATAAAAGATAAGGTTGCACAGGTAGGGTCCACCAACCTACAGAGCCCTGAATCCTGGTGTGGTTATTTTTACTGGGTGCACTTAAATTTATCTTCAACTAATTAGAACATAGGACACTCCTTGGGGAGCATGAATCTGAAAAACTAGAGAAAAATGTTGATTATTTGAATGGTCACATTCTTTTTTTCCAATTTGTTTCTCGCTGAGTTAGGGCTGTACTATAATTTCTACATTACAAGAAAAAAATTATAGAACAAAAAGTTAATGGAACTTTTCCCCAATATCTCACAGCAAGTTAGTGTAGGAGTTAGGACTTGAACTCAAATCTCACAATCAAATATTTAAAGCTAAACAAGCCTTAAAAGTTATTTATTTAAGAATCCAAGTACAGTGCTACTTTGAGAAAACATCTAGTTCAAGAATATTTTGCTTAAAATACTCATAAAGACAGACTTAGAAGAGATATTTGGCAACTGTATAACTAAAATTTCCCTTTGCAAAATATGTATTTTTCTTTGTCCAACAAGGGCATTCTCAAGATAATCAATTACATTCTTGAAATCTTTCTTCTTTGACCACACTCACCAGTTTCCTTAGCCATTGTCTTGCTTCTATAGTAAACTAGGGGTTCGGTGCATGAAATTCGTGCATTGGAGTGGGGGGGGGGTTCCTCAGCTCAGCCTGCCCCCTCTCACATACTGGGAGCCCTCAGGGGGTGTGCAACTGACAGCTTAGGCCCGCTCCCTGTTCCCCTTAGGGAGCGGGCCTAAGTTGAAATCTGGTCTCCCTTTGTGGGAGGTGACCAGGCTCATCAGGGGAAGCCACCAGCGCCATCACCCCACTGCTGCAGTCACTGCCAGTCACCGCAGACATCAAAGTGTTTTCATCAACACAGACTCCAGTCCCTTCACCATGAAAAAATGACAACTTTCTTTAGGCATTTTCAAGATGTGTCTTTCATAGGATATGACATTTCTTCTTTCTTTTTTTTTTTTTTATCCTCACCTGAGGATATGTTTCTGTTGATTTTTAGAGAATGTAGAAGAGAAGGGAAAGACAGAGAGAAACATCAAAGTGAGAAGAACATTTTGATTGGTTGCCGCCTGCATGTACCCTGACCTGGGCCCCGGCGAGGGAGGATCCTGCAACCTAAGTACATGCCCTTGGTCAGAAATGAACCCAGACCCTGCAGTCAGCAGGCCCAGACATTATGCACTGAGCCAAACCGGCTAGGGCAGGATGTGACATTTCTTAGCCTCCCAGCAGTGGACCTTCATTTTTTTCTCCAGGAATGTGGTGAAAAAACCCTAGATCGCCTTTAGGGATTTTTATTACCCAAGTTACTAAGAATATTACCAGTGGCATACAGGGAGCTTAGCCAATGATTGGTAAGAAAAGGTGTTTTCTCTATAGTTCACTCCGATCACCAGCTACACCCCTACCCCTCCAATCCCAGTTCCACCCCTGCCCAGGTATGTAAGCTCTAGAAAAGGTTGCAGGCCTGGGCAGAAGACCCCCAAGCCCCTCTGATTGCCAGCTCTGTCCTTGCCCCACTGGCAGCCTCTGGCCAAGGCAGCAGGCCTGGGCAGGGGACCCCCAGGCCCCTGCTTTGCCAGCTCTACCAGTGCCCAGATCACTGTGATTGCAGGCTCTACCCCTGCCCCTCCAATCACTGGCTCCATGAAGCCCAGGCCCCTGTGATCTCCAGCCTTGCCCCTACCCAGGCCTGAGGCCTCTGGCACAGGCCTTATGCCTAGGTAGGGCACCCTCATACCCTTCTGATCACTGGCTCTGCCCTTGCTCATGCCTGAGGCCTCTGGCAAAGGCTTCTGGCCTGGGCAGGGGACCTTCATCCTCCTGTGATCGGCTGTTCCACCCCTTGGGCCCCCCATCTGCTCTGCCACTTGACTGGCTAACAGGTGTGACCACTTCAATGGTGAAGTTGAGCCAGACTAGGTGCTGCCATTTTGTGGCTATGGTGGTGGCCATATTTGTGAGGGAGTGATGCCTAATTTGCATATTACTCTTTTATTAGATGGAATGTGGCTATGTGTGCCACCATCTTGTGGCTATGGTGGCGGCCATCTTGTGGTTATGGGAGTGGCCATTTTGTGATGAAGTGATGCCTAATTTACATATTACTCTTTTATTAGATAGGATATTTCCCTTACATTAGATTCTGCTGCCTATCAGTACTTTTCATTCTGCCTAACTAAAAATTTGTACCTCATGGTGCCTTAATTTCTTGGTACCCTAATTTCCAAAGATAATAAATTCCATGAAAGCCTCTTTGGTCTGCTAACCTGGTCATTTCACCATCTTCAACTACAATGTAAATCTAGGCCTTCCCTTCTGTTGCAAAACACCCAGATACATAATTGATACTTACTGGTTCATTTGACACTAATTTAATTTATATTCAAAATACTCTTATAGAGTAACTAATTTTAAAAGATGCCTTGCATGTGTTTCAATACTATCACTAGATTTTAAGTACCTTTTTGTGCCTTTGTGTGTAATTAGAACTTATCCTCTTTCTTAATTGCTTATCAGATTCTATAAGCCCCATATGTTCACATGGTGAAGCTAAAATGTGAAGATATGAATAAATACTTTTAAGAATGTTCATAACAACACACTCACATTTGAAGCATACATCCCTTTGAAACCTTATAATGCTGGTATATATTTAAACCAGTGTTTATTATATTATTTCCAAGCTATTTCAGTGCTCTATTAAAGACAACTGGACAATGTCCACCTTAAAGAAATTTACAATTTAGTTTGGGAAATATTTCTGATTAGAAATGATAAATAACAATACACCAAAATGATGGGGTAGATTTAAAGTCAACCAACATCCCTTGCACTGCAATCAAGGTAGCCGCTGGTGCTGCTTGACCAGAAGAGTGTGATGGTAGTGACACTGTGCCACTTTATGGGCATGGATTGGGAGCTTTCCTATCTCATTAAATACCCTGACTTGGAACCTAGGCAACATGCTATGAAGAAGCTCAATGAGCCCCATGGTTAGACTCATGTAGAAAGGGACTATGATTCCCAGAAACGTGCACCTGACCACTAGCACCGTCTTGAGCCATGTGTGTGGGCCATTTTGGAACTAGATTTTCCGGCCCCACTCCAATTGCTGGAACTGACACTGATGGAGCACAGACAAGCCACTGTAACACAACCCTACCCAAATGACAGATCTGTCTGTGGGCAAAGCTTTATTGTTGAAATGTTAATCCTTTTACATCTGGAAAGGGTTTGTTAAGCAGCAGAAAATAAGTACAATAGGTTTTGTTTGTTTTGGCTCTGTTATTTTCCTAAGTGCTTATTTTTCCCCTAACTCAGAATGTACCTCCTCAAAGAGATCTTAACTCCCCAACGAGATCCTACCTGAAGTCACCCACTGATCCCCAGCTCTTCCCCATAACCATGCTTTATTTTCTTTTTTTATCATAGCACATATTTCTACCTTAATTATTATATGAATCTATTTCTTTATTTTCCTCTGCCTCAGTAAAATATAAGATCCGTGAGTTGAGTGACTTCCTGTTTATTGTTGTAATATTTTTAAATTAGTGCTTGACATATGACCAATGCTGAATAACTATTTTGAATAAATACATACACTGTTTGCAACCTGGACTGAAAATTATAAGAAAGATTTGGGTAACAGAGATGAGAAGAAAGAAAGAAAATGTAAGAGAGCATGTAGTAAAGAGAAAAGGAATAAAGAATAGTTATAATAAAAAGAGAGAGTGTATGATATAGCTAAGAAAAGCAGGCAGATTATTTGGAATTGAAAAATAGTGGGTGGTCATATAGAATAACTGAGGTGGCAGCTATCCTCAATGATGGCCCACCTCTGGTGTTTATGCTTTTTGTAGTCCTGTACCACCCTCAATAGAGCTGGCCTGTGAAACTAATTAGGACTGCATTGAAATGATGGTGTGTGACTTTTGAGACTGGGTCACCAATTCATTACAGCTTCTTCTCTTCTTTCTTGGGTCACTCACTCTGGGGAAGTTCAGTTGCCATTGTATGCTTCCCCACCATGTAGGGGCCCATGAGGTGAAGAATAGAGGCTCATTGACAATAGCCATGCACATGATAAGCTTGGAAACAGATCCTCCACCCTGTTCAAGATTTCAGATGACTATATCATGATAAAATCCAAAATCAAAACCAACCAGTTAAGCTGCTCCCAAATTCTTGACCTCTAGATTCTGAGATCATTAATTATTATTGTTGTTTGTGTTCTAGGCTCAAGAGTCATCTATACTTTTAAACAAAGCAATAACTAACCTATACACCTGACTTTCTTGATAACATTGTCTTCTGAGCTCCTTCCTTATTCTCTGGATGCTCTTCAGTGTCTTGTATCTTCCTGTCTACATATTTTAACATTTATTTGAGAGAGAGACAGAGAGAGAGAAGAGAGAACCATCAATGGGTTGCCTCCAGCACTCGCCCACAACCTGAACGGGAATTGGATATGCCATGTTTTTTGGTGTTTAGGACAATGCTACAACAAGTTGGGCCACACCAGCCAAGATCTTGTCTGCATTTTTAATGTTGGTGTTTCCCAAGTCAGTATTTTGGACTTTTTGCTTTTATTTTTATTTCATTAGGGAAATATATTCTACTCATATATCCTCAGTTGCCACCATTATGTTGGTTTCCCAAATCTATGTTTTTATCCATAATGTGTATTATGATTTATAGATCATATACCCATGTTCCCTATGAATATGTCCACTTGGGTATCTCAAATGCATGGTTAAAATTACTCTCCATAACACCTTCTCCATCAAACATGCTTCTCATTTAGTATTCCTTGACTGAATGATTGATTTGTCATTCAATCTGTTATACAAACTGGAAATTGGAATTAACTTCTAGATTTACAACACAAACAATAGATGTCAAGTCATTTTGGTATTTCTTGCTTATTATATCTTTTAAACCAATTCCAAATTCTCCATTATTATAATTACTGAGGCATTTCCAACCTTTATATGTCTATTTTTAATTATTAAACCACCCTCTTAACTGGTCTCCCTGACTCTTGTCTTATTTTTTTTTCCAAATTCAAAGTCTCTATACTGCTATTAGAATAATTATGCTTAAAAAAAAATGGATCAAATCATTTCCTTGCTTAAACAAACCTTATAACTTTCATGCTAACCTCTAAAATCATTGCCTAAGATCCCCCAAACTCTACGACCTAGCCATCTTCCATTCTTAGTGGCTTAAAACAAAGTCATTCATTTTGTTTTAAATGTATACTTTTTGTGAAACGGGACAGAAACAGATCATTTCTGTCCACTCAGGGTCAAAGCAGCAGTTCACAGGCCGAGTACCATAATCATGTAAAGGTAGGCTCATTTAGTGTCTATTGGGCAATGCTGACTATTGGCTGGAAAGACTCACACTGTTGGAGTAGTCAGTCAGACAGCTATTCAAGTTTCTGTTTTGATTTTTCACAGTATGGTAGGAAGATTTCAAAGGAAAGGAGAAAGCCAAATGGAACTTGTGGCTTTTTTTTTTTTTATGATCTAGGCTCAAGAGTCATCTGTGATCACTCCTACACTCTATTGGCTGAAAGAGTGATAAGCTCTCTTAGGTTCAAGAGGTGTGGTAAAAAAAAATTCCACTTCTTAATGGGAGAATGTCAAGTTTCTGGAAGAGAATCGGGGCCAGAAATATCACTCCTGCTACTTTTTGGGATAGCCTAATCTGACACACAGTCCTATTGTTTGACACACTGGACATATATTGTGAATTAATTCCGATTTTCAATAGCATGCTTGATATAGTTTCTTTTGTATATATTTATCTATTTGGGTGGATATATGCCATCACCTCTTCTTATCTCTTATCTATCCTTCAAGATTTGGTTTGGCTGGCATTTCATCTTAAACTCTCTCCCTAAAGCCCTAGACTCCATTAGGTTTCTTCCTCTGGGATCTTTTAACACTGTTTTCAATTATATCTTCTCTCTGTTTGCCCTGACATTGCACTGTACTCGCTTGAGTGCTCATCTGTCTTCTTCACTAAACTTTAAACAACTTGGAGCAACTGATAGGGATGCAGTATCTGCCAGTTTAATGTTTAATGAGTGAGACTGTAAAGATGCTTTGGGGTCCCATTGCCAAAGACCTTGAATGTCACACTAGAGTTCAGAATGTATCATTTTCTTCACCGGTTGGTGAGTATTCATTTTCCTATCATTAATCAAGGAGAAATATAGAACTAATATGGTAACAGAATAACACATAATAAGCGAAGGGTGGGAGGTAGAGGTTTTTTGTGATTATACATCAAAGGAAAACAACAACTATATGTGTTAGAAAGGCTTTACCTAAAGGTTGAGGAAATAGGCAAGCTTTTTAAAGTTTGTGGAAGTGCTGCGAAATCACTAAGCATTCTGCCTAAAGAGCTAATGTTACATTGCAGACTTACTTTCTAAACTGAACAATTTCTGACCTGATTTTGTGAAAGTTGTGGATCCCCACACATGCAGACGTAGAGGCTTTACTGGTGTGGGTCATCTGTAATGCACAGTTCTTGCAGCTTAAATTAGCCTGGCTTTTACAGATCCCTTTAATATTCATCATCTGACGCAATATTGAGATGGTCTTTAACAAGATAGAGACATAAGGGGAAAAATGTATATGAAGTTATTTTGCAAGATTTTCCAAATGCTAGCAGACTAATTTGAAAACTTTAACTGAATTTTGCTCAGAACCTCTCCAAATCTTTCTGTCACAGCTGGATTTGGTCATGTGGCTTCTTCTTATTAATATTTCTCAACCATGACTCAACAATGGAGATATTAGATTTAGGCTCAAAAGGTGATTTAACCCTTTAAAAAGATGTGGGAAGTGAGATAAAGACTTGAGGGAAAAAGGGAACAGGCTTGCATTATTTCTGGCTTGATTGACATTTCTTATCAAATAATTGGTGAAAACATCTAATACATTAGTGTAAAGAAATGATGCTATGGACATAGACACTGGGGCAGTGTGGGCTTGCCTGGGGTGGGACGGGCTGGGGGGCGGGGAGTCAATTAGGGGGAAAAAGACATATGTAAAACTTTAAACAATAAAAAATAAAATAAAAAGGAGGAACAGAGGTGGCAACAGGGATAAAAGCTGGACCCCTCTCATTGTACCCTCTTTGTTAGTTTTAAATTTGGAACTATGAAAATATTTTATGTCAATAACTTTTAATAAAAGCAATCACTAAATTTTTTTTAAAGAAATGATGCTCTTATTCAAAATAGCTATTTGGCATTCATATATAATATATTGATAATGGCAATATATTAGAACTCATTGTAAGCTAGATAATATACAGATATTAAGCAAGAGATATAATTATTACCCTTTAGATACTAAAATGATTTGAAATATGATACATGAGAAATAAGAACACAAAGCAGTGCCTGATAATTTTGTACAGAACTATTGTAATATTGAACTTATATACATTTTGAGGATAGGAGAAATGAGACTACTTCATGCTAATCACATATTTATTTTGTCTAAAAATCACAATAGATTCTTATTATTTTAAGGTATTCCTATTCTCAGATGAGAAAATTGAAGTCATGCCTTTGAACAGAGCTCAAATTGGAACTCGATTCTATTTCAGAGATAATTTCTTTTCCAATTTATCATTCTGTTATTTATTTTGATGACAATAAGAGTGATATAGAAAATAAATATTTAGCAATTTCTTAGAGAATTAATTTCTAAACAAACTTGAATTAGGTTGACTTCATACCCGAGCTAAGAAATTAACCTGAGCCCTGACCAGTTTGGCTCAGTGGATGGAGCATTGGCTTGCGGACTGAAGGGTCCCAGGGTTCGATTCCGGTCAAGGGCATGTACCTTGGTTGTGGACTCGTCCCCAGTGGGGGGCTGTGCAGGAGGCAGCTGGTCGATGTTTCTCTCTCTTCAATTTTTCAAACTCTCTATCCCTCTCCCTTCCTCTCTGTAAAAAATCAATAAAATATATTTTTTAAAAAAAGAAATTAACCTGGCCTTGAAAGATGGGTAGGTTTAGAGAGGTGAAAAATGCAGATAGCTTAATGGAGGAAAGACACAATGAAACATGAGGAGGGAAGGAAATGCAGAATGCAGAAAAGAGGGCTCAATGGGAATCCCCTGCTCTGATCAAGGACAAAGCAAATGAATTGCCTATGGTAGTAGCAAGATAAATTGAAATGGAGGCGCTGTCCATGAAGGATCCTGTTACTAGGTCAAGGAGTTAGGACCCTAAAAGTGTATATTTTCTTTTGAAAATGTAAGACTGCTAACTTTTTGTTTTAGTAGAGTTTATTTGATAGTATATGGTCTTGTGTATCTATATAATACTAGAGGCCTGTTACACAAAACTTTGTGCACTCGGAGTGTTCCTCAGTCTGCCTGTGCCCTCTCACAGCCTGGGACCCCTCAGGGGATGTCCACCTGCTGGCTTAGGCCTGCTCCCCGGGGGATCAGACCTAAACTGACAGTCAGACATCCCTCTGGCATCTTGGGAACCCTCGGAAGATGTCCACTTGCCAGGCCTAAGCTGCAGTCAGACATCCTTAGCGCTGCTGAGGAGACAGGAGAGGCTCCCACCACCACCACTGTTCTGGAACCATCAACCTGGCTTGTGGCTGAGCAGAGCTCCCCCTGTGGGAGTGCACTGACCACCAGGGGGCAGCTCCTGCATTGAGCGTCTGCCTCCTGAGGGTCAGTGTGTGTCATAGTGACCAGTCATTCCCAGTAGTTCTGATGTTAGGGTCAATTTGCATATTACCCTTTTATTATATAGAATATGTATAAATCAAGAGGGTTCATGAACTGGAGACCAAATACTACTTCTATAATTTTTGTAAGTTAACATATTACAATTAATGGTAGAAGCAAGATGAAGAGCAGGTAAAGATGCAAAAAGCAGGACTGACTTTGCTCATCTCTGCTGCCCAGGACAGCCAAGCTCATTATTTTGTAAGTCTTGGTAGAATGGACCCCTTCCAAAGCTATGCTGTTATGTCTCATTTTTTGAATAAATTACTGTTGAAAAACATGTATGGCAAAAGTAACTCATTATAATATGGGATGAGAAGCAAAGGGAAGATGATTCCAACTTTCCATTCTAGTTTAATCCATAAGCACTTCTTACCAAACCTGGGACAAAAGCCCCAAGATAAAAACTGCACCAAAGTACCTGATTTTTTCAGTTCACATACACATATGTCCCTTCAATCTTCATGCAAACTTTTGATAACATGAAGGGCTTTTAACTCTTCTTTTTCCATCAGAAAAATTAAACTTAGCTTAAACTTCACTAGTAATTGCTTCATGAAAATTTATCCCGTTATTCTCCCACCTGGGCACCTCTTAATTGTCTATACCTATTAAAGCACTGATCATATTGCATAACATTCATTATTTCTATTAAATATAAGTTCTCTAGAAATAGCTAACTTTATTATGTTTCTTTCCCTTCTAAGTTTTCCACGAATGTTTTAGAAGAAATGAATAAATGCTTTTGAATATGTGAATATCTTAGTATTTCAAATCATGGTGATTCAAAGAATAACTCTAACAAACAGATAAAATGAAATCAAATAGGTTAAAAAATGAAGTTTTTTAAAAAAATAAGATGACCTCTGAATGGGAATCTCTAAAGAATGAACTGTGAACCTTAAGACACATTATGAAAAATTTTACTGTATCTTTTAAACCAAGTAAAATAACAGTTGCTAGTCATATTTTTCCAATAGTTGGGTATGGAAAAAGGCAATAAGAAAGAGAAAAGAGGAAAGGGAATTCTATCATGAAAGTAACATATTTAGCTCACGCAGAGATGCTTCTTAAATGAATGAGAAGCCCTGAATGTCCTGAGTATGTTACTCACAGAGGAGTTGGGTACAGCCAGGAACCTGGAGGCAGTGCTAGAAGCCACCGAATGTCCCATAGCAACCCTTCTGCCAAGAAGGATTATGAAGAAGCCTAAATATAACTGACTCCAATGCATGGGATTGCAGGCTCCCTCCTGGCTACTGTAACAGAATGGCCTTTCCAGCAGCAGGAGCTTCCGGTACCAGGCTGACTCATAGCAAAATCAACATCAGCCACACTGTCTTCTATCAGTACCCTCTTCCATCAGGTCCATTTCCCTATTATTTCCCACTCCTGGAGCTCAAGGTCCCTACCCTGCTCATCTCCTGCTCTTAAACAAGAGGTGGTCTAGGAGAAGAAATGTGGATTTGGAGACAAGGGCCTTCCTTTCTCTGCATACTGGCTAGATCAAATTTAGTTTTCTTATTCAAAGTTAGACATCTTTGGGCTTACACTTTATTTAACACCTGAAAATTAAAAGTTTGATGTTGCACAGGAACTCTAGACCCTTAAATCGACTTTTCTTGTTTATGATCTTACTCTTTGTCTTCTCTCCATACTTTTGTGCTGGTGGAGACCTAAAAGCCATGCAGGATCCAGGAGAAGGTCATCAGAGGGTCTGGATGACTCAAAGGACCCAACCTGGCTGTTCTCCTAACAGGGGTTAAAGCCAAATAATCTAGATATGATTGAAAAGTGTTTGTTATGGATATTAAAAGATGCTTCTCTCACCCCTATCACTCAGAAAATTGGAAGGGTTTTAGGAGATCCATGCCAGAAACCAGGGACAAAAAACAACAACAAATATATATTTATTATATCACAATATCAAAGGTACCCAGCTCTTGAAAAGACTGTAGAATTGATGTTCAATTATTTTAGAAAATATATTTGATATTAGGGAATAGAACACTATCATCCAAAAACTACTGAATAAGGACTTTAATTCCACACCCTTTATGGGAAGAAGTGCGTGTGACCATTTACCAGCTTTCTCATCTATACCAATATGTAGGGGACACTATTAAATTGAGGTTTGGCAAGAGAAGGTTCAGATTAAGTGATAGATATGAGATTGCTTTAGATGTCTCCACAGGTAAAAATATTGTTGTATTGGAGAAAGCTACTTAGTTGATTTGTAGGTAGATAAAAGCAAATATGTTTAGTCTTTTTTTTCTAATATGACTGCCTTTGTTTCTTGCTTTTATATTTGTATGTAGACACAGACTCAGGTTAAGCTAGTTCTATTTCCCTAAATGAGTTGTTCAGTTCCACTGACATTTAGGTTTCAGGTTAAGGCTCTGCCCACTCTCATCTGAGACTCTGACATAGAAATCATGCAAACAATGTGTTTTCCTGAGCTTTTGATCATAGAAGAATCATGAGAAAGAAAGACAACTTGGAAAGGGAAGGTTTATTGCATTAATTACATCCAAGTGAGCCAAATCTGTTCCTGTTTGTGCTCTTAATCAGACTGGTTAAGATTAGTGGTGTGAGAAAAGTGCCCTCTCTAGACAACCACTCATTTGCTTTCTGTCACTGTAGACTAGTTTGCATTTCCCAGAATTTTATAGAAATGAAATAATAGAGTATGTGTTTCTGTTTTGCCTGGCTTCTTCCATTCAGTACAGTTATTTTGAGATGCATTTGAACTGTTGTGTAAATCAAGAGTTTATTTATTTTTATTGCTGATCAGTATTACATGAATATACCAAAATTATATAGTCATTCACTTCTTGAAATACATTTGAGTTGTTGCCAGTTTGGGGCTATTAGAAGTAAAACTCCTATAGACATTTTTGTACAAGAATTTTTATGAACTGTTTCTTTTGTTTGAATATGTGGGAATGGAATGGCAGGTTCAATATGGTGGGTATATATTTTTTCAGAAACTGTCAGTGTTTTTCAAAGTGGATGCATCATTCTACATTGCTACCATCTGTGATCCAAACTCCTGTTCCTCTATATTCTCACCATACTTGGCAGAGTTAGCTTTTTACACCTTTCAGCCATTTTAATAATTGGGTAGTAGTATCCCATTATGGTTTTCATTTGCATTCCCTTAATGACTAATAATATTAAGCATCTTTATCTGAGCTTATATTATATACTAGTGTCCCAGTGCATTAAATTTGTGCACAGGGGTGGGGAGGAGGTGCCCCTCAGCTCAGCCTGCACCCTCTCCAATCTGGGACCCCTTAGGGGATGTCTGACTGCAAGTTTAAGGCCTGATCCTGAAGTTTGACATCCCTCTCTCAATCTGGAACCTGGCTCCTAACCACTCACCTGCCTGGTCACCCCTAACCACTCTGCCTGCTGGCTTATTTGCCCCCAACTGCCCCCACTTCTGGCCTGATTACCCCTAACTTTCTCCACTGCCTGCTGATCACTGCCAAATGCCCCCTTTGCTGGCCTGATTGCCCTCAACTGTGTGCGCTGCCAGCCTGATTGTCCTAACTACCTCTGCCTCTGCCCCACCAATAAGGCTTTATCTAGAAGGTCTCCTGGTCTAATTAGCATATTAACCTTTTATTAGTATAGACTAAAGGCCCAGTGCACAAAAATTTGTGCACTTGGGGGGCGGGGTTTCCTCATCCCAGCCTGTGCACTCTCGCAATCTAGGACCCCTTGGGGGATGTCTACCTACTGGCTTAGGCCTGCTCATCAAGGGGGATGGGCCTAAGCTGGCAGTCAGACATCCCTCTGGCAGCCCAGGAGTCCTCAGGGGATGTCCACTTGCCAGTGGGGAGCAGGCCTAAGCTGTAGTCTGACATCCTTAGCACTGCTGAGGAGGCAGGAGAGGTTCCCACCACCACTGCTGTACTGGCAGCCATCAGCCTGGCTTGTGGCTGAGCAGAGCTCCCCCTGTGGGAGTGCACTGACCACCAGGGGGCAGCTCCTGCATTGAGCATCTGCCCCCTGGTGGTCAGTGTGTGTCATAGTGACCAGTCATTCCCAGTTGTTTGCTGTTAGGGTCAATTTGCATATTACCCTTTTATTATATAGGATAGAGGCCTGGTGCCTGGGAGGGCCTGGCTGGTTTGCCCTGAAGGGTGACCTGGATCAGGGTGCTGTTCCCGCTGTGGTGCCTGGCCATCCTGGTTGAGGGGCTCAGGGCCATTTTCAGGCTAGCTATACCCCTTTCAGGGTGGGGATCCCTGCTGGAATGCCTGGCCAGCCTGGGTGAGTGGCTCATGGCTGTTTGCAGGCTGGCCACAGCCCCCAGTGACCCAAGGTCCAAGCTCCCAGCGAAGTTGGCTGGAAGAAGGTGTCTGGGATTTATTTATCTTCTATAATTGAAACTTTGTTATGTTGAGCAGAGACCACAGCTGGCCAGGGCAGGCAGGAAGCTTGGCTTCCTCCATTGCTGGGGCAACCAAGTCTCCTGCTTGCTCCAGCTCTGTGGCTGCTGGCCGCCATCCTGGTTGGGTTAATTTGCATATAGTCATACTGATTGGCTGGTGGGTGTGGCTTGGGTGTAGTGGAGTGACACCAATTTGTATGTTTCTCTTTTATTAGCATAGATTATCTTCAAGGTGTGGATTTTCTTTTCATTTTTCAAGGGCATTTTTTGAAAACACAAAGTTAATTTTTTGTATGGTGTAAGTTATGGAGTATTGATGTCCTTATTTTGCATATGGGTATTTGATTATTCAAGTACCATTTCTTGATCTTATGTTTTTGTGAAATGTTAATGTCTGTTTCTCCTAATAAAATTATCAACTTCCATTACCATTATATTTTAATTGCAGTATATGAAATACTACAACTCTTTCTGAAGCAGCCAGTTAAAATAGAATCTATATTAATAAAAGGGTAATATGTTAATTAGACTGGACATCTCCTGGATGACCTTCGGGATGTCCTTCCAGACAAAGCTATGTTGGCACAACCAAGGCAGATGTAGTTAGGGGCATTTAGGCTGGCAGGGAAGAGCAGATAGGGGGATCAAGCAGGCAAGGGAGCAGTTATGAGCATCCGGCATGCAGTCAGAGTGGTTAGGGGTGATCAGGAAGGCAGGTAAGTGGTTAGGAACCAGTGGTCCTGGATTGTGAGAGGGATGTCCGCCTGCCAGACGTCCCAGCAGTTGGACATCCCTCGAGTGGTCCAGGATTGGAGAGAGTGCAGGCCAGGCTGAGGGAACCCTCCACCCTGTGCACGAATTTCATGTACAAGCCTCTAGTTATATAATATATATAAAACTTACCTTGCCTTTTTTTGGTGTTAAACTAAAATTAATAACAGATAACTTTACCCACAATAAAATTATGGTATGTTGCAAAGATATGAATTTCATTTGAATCCACACCACAAAATACATTGACACAAAATGCTTATTAACTGAATACATTTTAGGATAGTTTGACAACAAATAAAATAGAATTTTTCCTGTATTAATGTTGCTTTGTTTTACATCTTTGGCCATGGAAAAGCCATATAGGGTCTTCATAGCTGTTAATGCTTCCTTTTTTGAATTTAAGTTAGTATACTGTATTCTCATCATTTGTCAAAAACATACTTTTTTCTCATGTAATTTAATATCCTGTACCTTGAGCCACCTTCTTCATGTACTAGTTGGTGGTCACTTTTTTCTATAACTAGCCTGGTTACTCTAATTATGAGTGGTTGTCTACATAAAGAGTAAGAAAGAGAATCTATAAGAAAATTGATCCTCACCCTGACCTGTTTAGCTCAGTGGATAGAGCATCGGCCTTTGGACTCAAGGGTCCCGGGTTCGATTCCCATCAAGGGCATGTTCCTTGGATGCAGGCACATCCCCAGAGGAGGGTGTGCAGGAGGCAGCTGATTGATGTTTCTCTCTCATCCATTTTTCTAACTCTCTATTCCTCTCCCTTCCTCTCTGTTGAAAATCAATAAAATATATTTTTAAAAAAGAAAATTGATCCTCTTCCATATAAAATTCACTACCTTTAATTACAATAATGTAAGTGCTTGCTGTAATGGCAGGATTTTTACTCTTGAGTCTCTTCGCCCATTGGTTGGTCCTTAATAAATATTTGTTGAATTAATCATATGAGCAATAAAGGAATGGGAAAATTTACATTGTTGTTTAGATTTCTTGTGGCAGTCACCAATCTTTAGCTCTGAGATGGGATGCTGCCAGATGCTGAAAGTGTTATCTGAGCATATAACCCTGTGATTATAACTTTCTTTCTAATGCTTATCTCTATGACTTCTAATTTCTCATAATATCTCCTTTCTCCCCCTCCCCCTGTTTGTGTCCATTGGTTATGTTCATGTGCATGCGTATGAGACTGATGTTATCAGGTCAGCCCATTGCTTGCCATTCTTATTTAAACTTTATCACTTTCCAGATTGGAAAGGTGAGTTTCTAATTAGCTCCTTTTTCATCAGTCGAGGCTCAGCCTCTCTAAACAATCTTTGGGTAATGATCATATCCTCACTTTGATCAACCTCAGGGAAACTGCAGAGCCAAATTTTAAACAGGTACTTATGAAATTTTACTCAACCACCTGTTCTCTTGACCTCTGGCTGACCCAGTTAACAAAGACCAGTGTACTTCAATTAGTGCATGTGATACCAACTCTAATCAACCCCTAATTAATATGGGGCATTTTTCTCTCAATCTTGCAATCTGATTTTCTCAAATTAGTCTTCAGTATTTTATATTTTGGTGTAAGATCACTAAGAACTTTTAACTCTGTCCCGAAAAAAAAAATGTATGTATAATATTGACTACAACAACAAGGACTAGTCTTCTTCCATTGATTTGCATATTCAATTCATTTGCTTAAATTTATTTTTGTTAGGCCTAAACCAATTGTGTAGATCTGCTAAAGCATTTTCCCTATGTTAAAAATCTCACGTTTTGGTTTTCATAAGAATGTCAGGGAGTCATTAAAAAAAAATGTTCGGATCCCAGGTTTTTTGTCAGAACTGTGGAATGAGAATCTCCCTAGAATGGATCCTTGGCGCCCAGGTGATTACAGTTTTAACAGTTCTCCAGGTGATTCAGAGGTAGACCAACTCATGAAGGCCCGAGGGATGAACTTCTATTTAAAGGAAGCCAACGTTGAGCAAACCATCACAAAGTCTTGGTTGAGTGTCTCTGTTATGTAGTAATGGGATGATTTCCTCACAAATAGGAATTCCAGGAAAAGTAGGTGAAAAGCTGGTAGGTGAATATATGGGTAGTTGAGCAAGAATTTTCTATACTTGCTCTCTATGCCCATCAAATTATTTCCAGTCTTTTGCTCATTCTCAATAAAATACTAAGTGTCTATTACTTGTCAGGAATGTAGATATGCCAGAACATAATTGAAAAGAAGATAAATGCTCTTTCTGCATTAGGGACTTAGAATGTGGCACTAGTTTAGGGACAAAATCTGGAATCTGGCCGCCTGCGTTTGAAACGTGCTCTGCTTTATTACAACTGGAAAATGGGATTACTGATAAATATTTAGTGAGGTTGGCATAAAGTTGAAATATTTGGTTCATAGGTACTGCTCCATATATGATTGTTTATTGACAAATAACACTATTGCCTTACAAAATAGTTTTTATTGTTTATGACATATTTTTGAGAATTAGGTTTAGTTAGTCTAGTATTTTACTTTTTACTTTCTAGTACTGTATTTTAAGTGTGCCATGTATGTAAGCATTCATATTTATTAAAAAGAAATGTATTCTCTTTGAGGTTAGGTAATATGTATTAATATGTTCAACATAGCTACTGGAAAGTCAAATGGATAATGCTCTATGTGCTCATTAAATACACATTAGGCTAAGTTGTGTTATGAGTAAAAATATACATATATATTATGTGTATCTATGTTTATGTCTGTGTATATTATCTGCTGCTATATAACAAATTTCCTCACTATGAAGCAATGTAAAATGACACATACCTTTATTATTTCACCCTTTTGGTGGGTTAGGAACCTTGACATAGATTAGCCAGATTCTCTTCTGGAGGGTCAATCAAAAGGCTATAATAAAGGCCTTGCAAAGGGCTGCAGACCCATATGAATTTGAAAAGGACACACTTCAAAGCTCACTCATATGGTTGCTGGCAGCATTTATTTCCTCCTACACTATTGGGCAGGCGTTCAGTTTCCTGCTCATGCTTGTCCAGAGGCTACCCTCCGTTCCTCACCACATGTACTCTCAGGCGTGTTTCATCAGAACAAGCAAACAAGAAAACCCAGGTAGGCAGTAGTATACTTTATAAAGTGTCCCTCCTCTAACCATTATGCTGTACAACTGAAACAAATGCAAAATAATATTGAATGTAAACTGTAGTTTAAAAATGTTTTTATAAGAAAATGAATCGGCAAATGGCATACACACAAAAGCCAGGGAAAGAGTAAGATAAAAGTTAGGGTCTTTCGTACACTCATCTTTATCATATTCTAAGCAAGTGATTAGGTGGAGCTGATGTGCAAGGGAAGAAAATTATACAAAGGAGTGAATGTCAGGAATCCACAATCACTGTGAGCCATATCAGAAGTTGCCTACCAGCATATGTACTTTTTAGGTAATCATGGAATGCTTAAAAGGTTTGAGAAACCTATTAAGTGCATCAAATTCTAAAGCGCATCTGGAACCCTCTCCAGAATTTCTAAGTCAGGTGTGGAACTTAATAACAAGCCTTCAGGTGATCCATTGCTGCTTTCAGAAGCCCTGTTTTAGAGCACATACCATATCTTATTATACAAGAATCATAAGACTTCCCTCTTTTGGAATCTCTCTGTCAGCCAATCTGGCAGCCTTCTCTTTCCTTCTTTGGTGGGAGAGCTACTGATATCCCTGCCATCTGTTGCCATTTCTAGAAGAGGCATTCTAAAGGTTTTTCTTCTGCTGAGTGTTTACTAGCTCTTTACAGATAGGTAGATAAATGGGGATCCAGGGATGACCTAAGGTGCTGAAAAAAAAAATAATAATAGGCAACCCTTGGCTTGATTTCTTAGAAAATTTGACACCTAGGTTGCACATTGAAGAACAAAAGGATTTTGAGAGACAAAAGGAGAATCAGTGAGTGACCTAATAAAATCGTTATTTTTTGTCCATTGTAGCACATTCTTCACCTCCACATAAAAAAGAAAGAAACCTGTACAACCAATTAACAGACTCGAAAGCACTTTGAAATTACTTTCTAAACTTGATGTAATGAAAACAAATGAACATTTTGATTAAATAGATATCATTAGGATGACATGTTATGATCTTAATCCCTGGTTTAATGATCTAATTAAGACCACAAAAATTCATTATGGACTTTCAGATCAAATAATTCATTTTACAGAGCTAAGGAATAAGACTATTTGTTTAGGATAGGAAGGCTGTCTCAGATGAATGAAAAAAAAAATTCCAACCCTGAGAAGTTAACTGTATTTCAGAAAGGGGAAAGATACAGACAACAAAACCGACAGTGGAAAGAAAGTGCAAGCTCATGGGAGGCACCAACCATCTCTTACTATATTTTACCTCAGTTTGTCCATCATAGAAGGAGAAAGCATTGAGCAATACTTTGGATGACAAAGATAATCACACCCCATAGCTTTTTTGGAGAGAGTGTAATATCAAGGGAGTTAAGACAAACAAGAAGTTAGAAAGCAGGCGAAGAAGTGTAAAAAAGGGAAGGGGGGGTCATGAATTTCCCAAAGGAGATCAGGAGAAACAGTGGGATAAAAGGATAAGAACCATGAGAGATAAAAGGATGAGAACCATGATAATTAACTTCATGCGCTAAATGATGTCCAAATAGCTGATAAAACATTATTGCTTGAAGTGTCAGTGAGAGTATTTCTGGATGAATTCAGTATTTGAATCAGTAGATGGAGTGAAAAAGTTGCCATCACCTGTGTGGATGAGCATAATCCAATTCATTGAGGCTTTCAATAGAACAAAATGTTGGAGAGCAAACTCATTTTTTTTTTTTTTGCCCTCAGACAAAGGAACTTCTAGTTCTCAGGCCTATCAACTCCAGGAATTATATTCTCTGGCCTTCATGCTCAGGCTGGGAGTTACTAGAACATCATCTATTTCCTGGTTCTCAGACCCTTGGACTTGGGCTCCCGTTTACCACTGGTATTCCTTATTCTTACACTTGCAGAGTATATCTGATCAGAGAGAAAGTGATTTTTAAACATTTAGAACTATGTAAAGCATGGATAATGCATAAGGTGTAATCATGAAGTTGGGGCGAGTCCAATTTAACCAAAACATATAAATAAGGTTCCCAAAACTCTTTTGATAGGAGGGATAAAGTAGTTTATTTGTAGAGGTATAGGTAGACCTCTTCAATTCTAATTGAAATATTAGTGAGAATAAAAGTCAAAGAAGTTAAGCCCTCAGTAGAGGAAGCATTCAGAAAGTATCATATTGTGATATATGGTGAGACATATGGCCAGTCAATGAGGAAGGTTATTGGACTCTGCACCAAAGAAACTAGCTTCTCATGGTGATGGGCTTTCAGAATAAAACAAGGGGAGCTTTGGGGCAGAAATATCATCAAGCTGAATAAATGAGAGAGCTCAGACAGCATGAATTTCATGAATCGGGCCATGTGGTATATGTGTGTGTGTGTATGTGTGTGTTATAAAGAGAAAGCCAGACAACAGTATTCATAGAAAAGGCATATTAGAAGCAAATATATTAAATAATCATTTTTAAAATGAAAGCTACCATGTAAAGAATATTGAGCTTTGCAAAGCAGGCAGAGAGAAGGGAATTTGGGAGAGAAGGCCGTTTTTTTCATTGTAAAATTACAAATAGGTCCAGATATCTTTAACACCCCTTTTACTTCTAAAATTATACAATAATAATTCCAAATAAGCCTTTGTATAGCCCAAAATTACTGAAGAAAATTAAAAATTGATTTCAATATTCAGAAAAATGTCCACAGAAGATGTAAGAAATAAATTTGACTTTGAAAGAGAAGTGAACATGATCTAAGTGGATGGAGGACAGGAGGTAATTCAAAGCAAATGAAAATAGGCACAGTGACAAAACAATGGAATTAAGTTTCTTATAGGGAGCATTTCAGGCATGGACAGTTATTTTAAAAGGACCTTATTGATTACCCTGAAACATTCCTCTCTGTAGTAATAACTAAGCACTTTACATTCATTCGCAAAAGAGATTATAAACAGAAGTAATGCATTTAAGAGAAATGATCGCTTGCTTTAAAGCATTATTTTGATTTACATGATGTATTATTTTAAACCTTTAACTGATATAAACACTAAGTAATAAATAGCTTGTGATGTCAGCAGGGAGCATGTGCAGAAGGGAACTTGCCATGTCCATTTCAGAAGGCTAATTCTTTCAGTAGACCACTGTCCAATCATAACCCATGTTTGCCTCATAGGAAGACATTTGATACCCATAACATTTACAAAAAAAAAAATCCATTCACACATGGGCTAGTCACTATTTGATGGTTTCTATGAATTAATGATACTCAGTTACCTGTTTGAAAAGGCAATAAAGAGGGAATAGGAGAGAGGAGAAAGGAGAAAGGAGAGGGGAGAGGGAGAGGGAGAGGGAGAGGGAGAGGGAGAGACTTGAGATCATTTAGCTAGATGGAAATCTGAGTAGGAAATTCAGAGAAGGAATGAGGAGCAGTACCATGAGCAATGTCTCAGATCTGGAATGAGCTTGGAATGTGGGAGAATAAAAAGCCTGGCTTGTCTACAAAGTTGGAAATGTAGAGTAGAATCAGGTTATAAAATGCCACATCAATCTGAGTAGTTTAGCATTTATTTTACAGGTAATAGAAAGACATGATGTGACATGCAGGAAGTGGCACTTACCCTCAGGCTAGATGAATGCACTGCTTATTTCTCAAAGCAGAGGCATTCTTCTCTTCATTAACCATTCAACTTTCCCACAGAGTCATGCTTATAAAACATTCTCCTTTGGCTATCATTTTATCCTTGGATGAGAACTCTATCATCAGTAAATGCTTCAGTTTTGGAATAAAATGGCTCAATTGACAGGAAGTGTTTCATTTATTTTGCCTAAAACATTTTGGCCAGTTTGAGCACTTTAAAACATTGAAGTGTACTTTCAAATACAACAGGAAACAATGCATTCTTGACCTTGTGAAGTATAGTGGATAGCAAACAATACAGATCCAAGTCATAATTCTTTAGAGGAAAAGTGCATTCAAACACATTTGAAGGCTGGCCAGTGTGGCTCAGTAGTTGAGTGTGGACCTATGAACCAGGAGTTCATGGTTTGATTCCCAGTCAGGGAACATGCCTGGATTGCTGGCTCGATCCCCAGTAGGGGGCAGCCGGTGAATGATTCTCATTATTGATGTTTCTATCTCTCCCTCCCTTTCCCTTCTTTTCTGAAATCAATAAAATATATATTTTAAAAAGCACATTTGAAAATTCAGTTCAATATCCCATGGAAGCCCAGATCACCAGTTGCCACTTGGAGGCAACAGGTCAGGCTCAGAACCTCAGATACCATTAACATTAACAAAACAATAATGATAATTAAAAAACAACAACAAATGAAAAAGTTCTGTATCTTTTCCACATGTTTAATATCTAAATTTAATTATCCACTTATGTGGATGATCCCTCTTTTAAAAACACAAATTTGAAAAGTAAAAATAGCATAGATTATATTATGGAATGAAGTAAAAGTAAAGACAATTAAATTAAAAGGAGACAAAAATGGTTGTTGCTGGATGGAATAACAATAAGAAGTCTCTAATGTTCCATTTTTGAAAGTTAATCTTCCAATTTTCTAGAAAAATAATAGTTTAATGCCTGTATAGTTATATATGAGACAATAATTAATTTATATATTCAAACATTAATGATATACTACGTCAGGCATGGTACAAGGTGTGAGGACAATGATATAATAACATTTATCAGAACTTTGACAAATATGTAAACACTGAATAATTAAGCCCTATGGGCAGAAGTGTCTAGATTTTTAAATCAGTGTCAAGAAGAATGAAAACATTGGATAAATATATCCAACTGGCTGTAAATGTATGTATCTCTATAATGGCAATTTTTCCCCGTAACCTGAAGAAGCGAGAAATTCAAACTTTACGTAAGCAGTGAGATAAGCAAAAACATAAACAAGTAGCTGACAGTGATACCATTTAGGACACCTACTCCATATATTGTTTCTTTGTAAACTACCCATTCCAACCCATAAAATAGCTATGTTTATGACATATTACCTCTTTCTTTGCCACGTCTTGGACTGGGGAAGACACGTGACATAGGAAAATTAAGACAAAAATAGGCTCAGCCAACTAGATTCTCTTTTTTGGAAATTTTTGTGGGGTCTGAGAAAAAAGCTCAACTAGAAAATAGAGTAGTAGAGCTGAGAATGAAGTGGATGTGTTTGGGCTATGGCGAAGTGTAAGAGCAAATAGTTTGCAGGAAGAGACAAAGTAAATAGAAAGGCCTGGGGTGTCACGATTTGACAAAGCCCAATCTTTGCTAATCGAAATGTCCCCGGCCATTCATTCATTTGTCACTTCAATCTTACAGAGAGATAGTTAAATATACAGTTAGCAGAAAGAGAATCTGTACTGGACACTGTTCATATAGCATTGTTATTAGCTGAAGCCTTTAATTGTTGTTATTAATGGACTTATGTGGACTGTGAAAATAATGCTTCTATGGACTTTTGCTTTTTATTTTTTTCCTTCTGGATACGATTAACTCTATTGAAGTTGCATGACAAGGTAGGGCTCCCTAAACCCCTGTCTTTATTTCAGAGGGCTGGGGATGGAAACTGTAGAGATCAAAAGATTCTCAGTATGCTGGAGGATTGATTTGGGGCAAGGACTTGCCAGTGGCTGAGGGCCTCTCTTCCTCTCAGTGTGTCTGATGGTCCAGAGTGCTTTTACTCCTTGGAGGCCTTTTGAACCCTCAGGTCCACCACCAGGTTGTTGTAGCCAAATTCTTTTTCATACCAGGAAATAAGCTTGAAAGGGGCTTTTCCTTTCAATGAAGAATTCCCCACAATACATTTTAGGACCAATTCTCTGGGTTCACAATGTCACATTTCCTAGGTGGCAAAGCATCCTTAGCACACAAAGATCTCAAACATGGACACGTGTGTCAAATAGGTCTGCACCGCTATCTTGGGAGAAAAAGAAAAGAATTTACTCACAATCAAACGTTAACTCTACATTTGGAATACTTCTAGAGCGAACAAATAGGTCTTGGCTTTCCATAAAAGGAGGTTGCTCCTAAGCAACTTTGGGGTTCAAAAATCCAGGTGTGGCCCTGGCCGGTTTGGCTCAGTGGATAGAGCGTCAGCCTGCAGACTCAAGGGTTCTGGGTTCGGTTCCGGTCAAGGGCATGTACCTTGGTTGCAGACACATCTCCAGTAGGGGGTGTGCAGGAGGCAGCTGACCGATGTTTCTCTCTCATCGATGTTTCTAACTATCCCTCTCCCCACCTCTCTGTAAAAAATCAATAAAATATATTTTTTAAAAATCCAGGTGTGTTGAATTTCCTTCACATGGTGTATGGTACCATCTGCTCCAGGGCCAAGGAATTTCAACTCAGGCCATTTATTTTACACTTAAGGAGAAATAAGGGGGTGGTTTAAAAGTGTGCTGGGTAATGTGCTGGCAGGCTGGGCAGTGATTCCAGCTCTTTCTGTATCTGTGCTTAAGAGGTTGATTTCGATGAGCTTGCCAAAGAGCATAGACACTTCTTTTCCTGCAACCAAAGACTGTATCTGTCTTCCTGCTGGCTGGCTGGAGAGCTAATGTGCCAGACTCTCACAGCTGTGGGCCCAGCTGACTATCCATCTTCAAAACGCACTATATGCCAGTTGATTTCTTAGGAAGAAAACTTTATCTGAGACCTGATCTTCTCATAAGGAGTATGTTGTCACTGGTGCCTAATTTCTGCCATTAAAAGGGACATCAGATGAGAAATTCTCTTCATCAGATAATGACCTTGCCTTTGGAGGCTCTTTTCTGTCAGCTTTTAACAGCAGGACTGAGTCACTACTGAGAGCTTTGGTGAGCATTCACTACCCAGAATAAAGGTCATCCTCATTTTCCGATGCATGTTGGCAGCTAGACATTTTGAAAATGAGAGTGATCTCATAAAAATCTTCCCTGCTTTTGCTCACAGGCAAACCATGAAATAATAGAAATTGACTTCTTTCAATAAGTAAAACCTAGGTAATAATTCAGTTAATTTATTAATTATTATTTCTAATTCTGTCTTGTAGTTTAAGACAAAATTCATATACTTATATATTTTAAATATCGTATAAAAGCCTAATATAATAAAAGCCCAATATACAAATTGACTAAACTGCAGAAGAACTGGTGGAATGACCAGTTGCTGTGATGCACACTGAGCACAAGGGGGCAGACCCTCAATGCAGGAGCTGCCCCCAGCCCACAGGCCTCAAGCCAGCTAAGGTCCCACAGTCACCCCACAGATCAGCCCTGATTGTCAGCCATGCCTAAAGACCCTACCCATGCACAAATTTTGTGCATCATGCCTCTAGTTATAAATATGATACAAATTTAGCAAAATGTGTCCTAAGGCATCCAATCAAATAACAAAGATGTATATGTAGATATCTATAGATTATATATAGGGTATCCCCAAAAGTGTATAAACACACTGTGAATAATTCTAAAAGCAGTGCTTATTAAAATACACTTCATTTTAATATCAGCTGTTAAAGTATGTATACATTTTTGGGGGACACCCTATATACAAACAAAGAAGAAATACGCAAACGGTCATCACACCATCATGCTGTAATGGCTCAGACACTCAACACTGGGGAGGAGTAATGGGGACCAGCCAGGCTGTGGCCTAGGAGAGGGACAAGCCACCCGCCCCATGGTCCCGGGTGCCTGTGGCTCCGGTGAAGCCGGCCCCGCATGATCCCCTGTGGCTGCAGCTGGCCTGAGCGAAGCTGGCTCAGATCCTGGGTGCCTGCAGCCAGCCAGAGGGAGGGAATCCTGAGTCCTGGGTGTGGGGCAAGGCAGAGATGGTTAGGGGTGATCAGGCCAGCAGAGGAATAGTTAGGGGTGATCAGGCTGGTAGAGGAGTAGTTAGGGAAGTCAGGCAGGCAGAGGTGGTTAGGGTTGATCAGGCAGGCAGGCAGGCAAGCAGTTAGGAGCCAGTGGTCATGGATTGCGAGAGGCAGTTGGACATCCCCCAAAGGGTCCCACATTGGAGAGAGTGCAGGCTTGGCTGAGGGGACGCCTCTTGATCCCCCATGCACAAATTTTGTGCACTAAAGGGGGGACGGGTTTCTCAGCCCAGCCTGCCTCCTCTCACATACATACTGGGAGCCCTCAGGACATGTCCTACTGATGGCTTAGGCCCACTCCCTGCTCCCCTTGGGGAGTGGGCCTAAGCCTCAGTCTGGCCTCCCTTTGTGGAAGGCGACCAGGCTAATCAGGGGAAGCCACCAGCCCCATCACCCCACTGCTGCAGTCACTGCTGGTCTCCATAGCCACCAAGGTGTTTTCATCAACACGGACTCCAGTCCCTTCACCATGAAAAAATGACAACTTCCTTTAGGTATTTTCAAGATGTGTCTTTCATAGACTGTGACACTTCTTTCTTTTTTTTTTATCCTCACCTGATGATATGTTTCCATTGATTTTTAGAGAATGTGGAAGAGAAGGGAAAAACAGAGAGAAACAACAAAGTAAGAGGAATACTTTGATTGGTTGCTTCCTGCATGAGCTTTGACCTGGGCCCTGGCCAGGGAGGATCCTGCAACCTAGGTATATGCCCTTGGTCAGAATCGAACCCATACCCTGCAGTCAACAGGCTGAAGCACTATGCACTGAGCAAAACCAGCTAGGGCAGGATATGACTTTTCTTAGCCCTCCAGCAGTAGATCTTCATTTTTTTTCTCCAGTAGTGTGGGGAAAAAACTCTAGATTGCCTTTAGGGATTCTTATTAGCCAAGTTACTAAGAATATTACCAGTGGTATACAGGGAGCTAAAGGCCTCTGGCCTGGGCAGGGGACCCCCAACCCCCTCTGATCGCCTATTTCTCCCCTTGGGCCCCCTGCCTCCCTCGTCACCTGCCTGGCTAACAGGCCTGACCACTTCAGTGGCAGGGCTGAGCTGGACTGGGAGCCATTATCTTGTGGCTATGGGGGCGGTCATCTTTCTGATGGAGTGACACCTAATTTGCATAGTACTCTTTTAGTAGATAGGATATATATATTAAAGTAAATACTTAATTATGCATATGCATATAAGCATTAAAGACATGTGTACTCTGTAATCATATACAAAAATAACATTTTATTATATAAGAGCACTGGATGTTCTGATAATATGGTTTATCTGAGGGTTTTATATAGATGCATGACAATATTTCTGAACCCCAGTTTCAGCATAAATAGGTGGATGCAGAGGAACCTGATGTGATTTTAATGCCTTTAATTATGGAGTTCATAGCTTGTCAAAATGCATTGATTTACAATTCTCTCAAACTTGAGAAAATCAATGGGTAGTACCCAAGGAAGACCAATTACTACACCACCCAACAAATGACCCTCCTTTGAGTCAAGAGTTTTTTTTTTTATTTATCTAGTGAATATGGTATCTCTGGTTCATATCTCATATTATCTACAAATGGGTCACTGGTGTCTAGTGTACATTTATCAATAAAATAAAAAATGTAATAAAGCTTGTAATAAAATAACCACTTTATATTCTCATGTAACTTTTTTTTAATTAAGAGGGACATTATGTATAAATTACTTAGCATAGTCCTGGCACAGAATAAGAGTTCAGTGAATGCTATTGTTTTATTGATATTGAGGCACCACAATAGCCATGTCAAAAAAGACCAACTCTAAATGTTTTGCTTTCTGTGTTAGGGAAAATCATGAGCAGAGAGGGATGAGTGAAAACCAAGTCTACTTCCTAGAGGAACCCATCAAATGATCCTGGAAGAACCCAAATGATTTATCTTGGAATGTAAATTGGGGAAAGACCAGATTCTGGAAGGACAGGGGAACAACCAAAAGCATTGTGTGTTGTTTTTGTTGTTGTTATTATTTTGTAGATACTTGTGGAAGTTAGTATTTCATGAGATAGAATAAAAAGAGGCCATCAATAATAACTGCTGAGCCCTGACTGGTTTGGCTCAGTGGATAGAGCGTCAGCCTGCAGACCTAAGGGTCCCAGGTTTGATTACGGTCAAGGGAATGTACCTTGGTTGCAGGCACAATCCCCAGTGAGGGATGTGCAGGAGGCAGCTGATCAATGTTTCTCTCTCATCAATGTTTCTCTCTATCCCTCTCCATTCCTCTCTGTAAAAAAATCAATAAAACATGTTTTTAAAAAAACTGCTGAAAAATGTTGTAGCCATTGTCATCATCTAACTAGAATCATTGCCTTAGTGGTTGAAACTTTAAAAATAAATGCCATGTGTTAATATATAGAATCTGCTTTTTCTAATGAACCTACAATTTATTTGCTTTATATTTTGGAGTTTTTAATGAGAGATCATTTTAACTATTGCACTATTTAAAACATTTGAAAAGTACCAGTCTAAAGATTAGTATATGTGTAATAATACAATTATTACTAGGAGCCCAGTGCACAATATATTGTGTACTCGGGGGTCCCTCAGCCCAGCCTGTACCCGCCCAACCGGTGGCCTGCCACCCACCCATCGCTCCCCGCCTACCCACACACCCAGATGTCTACAGTGCACCCGCCTCCAGGGCTGCCTGTCTCCATCTTGGCTGGGTTAATTTGCATACAGCCACTCTGATTGGCTGGTGGGTGTGGCTTAGGCATCCCGTAGAAATGGTCAATTTCAATATTATGCTTTTATTAGTTTAGATAATAGAAATAGGTACACAGAGGATGTGACATCAGAATAAGGTAAGGCAGAATTAGAGTTAGAGAGCATATCTAACTCTGTGTTTACACAGGTCAGGTTAATCAAGTGTGATTTGAAAGAGAATATTACCCAAAAGTTATTATATAGATAAATATATAAATATTACTATTTTGTTTTTAAGAATCAATTGGAAGTGTGCATCTGCTTAAAATAATACATTTGGGACTAGCTCTAGTTGATTTTCTAAGAAAAATAATCCTTTTTATTCATGAATTTATAAAAACATTATATATACATACATATATCTATATATATATATATATATATACATATATATACATATATATGTATATATAATATCTACATTATGTACCTTGGTTGCGGGCACAATCTCCAGTGGGGGATATGCAGGAGGCAGCTGATTGATGTTTCTGTCTCATCAATGTTTCTCTCTATCCCTCTCCCTTCCTCTCTGTAAAAAATCAATAAAATATATTAAAAAACATATATTTAGATATATAATATCTATATATATTATATCATAAAGATATATCTATATCTATATCTATATATATATATATATAGATATAGATATAGATATATCTGTTCTTTAGAAAAATCCCCACAATATGTAGAATAGTTATAATTAAATTAATTGTGGATGAGTAAGTGCAACTATAGAAAATATACATAGTTGAGTAAAGTTTACAGAGCAAGTTGCTTTCAAAAGGCATCTAAAGAAGTCCTCAGGAGCTAGAAAGGGACAGCTATCCCCCCAGGATCATCTTTCCATCAGAAGTGAAGAGTTTTGCTTTGCTCCAACCCGCATAGGCAATGCCTGATTAATGTACTGCTTTTCCCTCTCCAGTCACTTTTCCAGATAGCATCTGTCAAAAGCAGCCTCATACAAAGCTCACAAGGAAACGTGTATGCAAATCAGTTTCTTTGGAGAAGGGAGAAAGGGAGGGGAGATGCATGGCTTGAGTGTCTCCTTTCTCCGGATGATAGCTCTATCTGGGCTTTGAGCTCTCTGAACAATGAAGGATATGATCTAAAAGAAAACTTTTCCCTCTTCGGTTGACCTACAAGACCAGTCACTACATCAAACTCCCAGTGAAAGGAGATTTTCCTTTTCCTTTTGACTGATAAGTGTACACAATATTCTCAGAATAAGCAGTGGTTCTTTACTGTCTCTGTAAAGAGAATGATGAATGTGCACAGGACAATAAGGAGAGGGGTATATAGAGACAGGGCCCCAGGAACTTGCTTAAGAGAGAAATGGGCTGTCATTTGAGGAAGAGGAAAATGGCTACAAAGGGGCCTCTTCTCCAGAAAATGATCCTCCTTTCATATATTGATAAACTTTACTAGAGAGCTGTTTGCCTCTTTAGCAGTATTTTTCCTATAATCATCTTTGATGGAACAGCTGATCCACATACTTACTGCAGGTATATTATCTAAGTGGAGATTGAATTACTTTTATATTACTAGCAAAATGTTAAAAAAATAAATAAAAGATAATTCAAAAACTTTATTTTCAACATCATTTTATTTCATTATGCCTGTTTGGAATTGTAACTACTTATTTTAATTCTGTGTAAACTGTTTTTCTACAAATATACTAAATATAAAATTTAAACACTTAGAAAGAATTGGAAGTTGCCATTGAGCAGAGCTGTGCTCATTATCTAACCAAAGGGGGAAAAAAAAAAGCTTTTTAAGAACAAAACATCACAAATGGCAAGACTTTGAGCAATCTACTTGTTATCTTTTCCACTCTGGTGATTTTAGACTTCCCCACCAAATTGAAACACCATTTTCTGAGCAATAATACAATGCATTTTTGACATCACAAAATAATGCTTTTAAGGCAATAAAGAATGCATTTCCCTCATGTAATCAAAAACAAAAACGTATAAATTATCATGCAATGAACAGCCCAGTTCCACTATTGAGTGCATGTCACTGATACATTCTGCTTCAGCTCATAGTCATGTTAACTGTGAAAGCTTTGAATCTGGTTGAACCCATGTTAACTGCCCTCAAATAAAAAGAGAAAGAGAAAGCTAATCTTAGCTTTGTTCCCTTATATATTTTAATAAATGTCGCTGCCCATTTCTAACACAATTGTTTCACACAGAATGCCAAATGGTTTGACTCTTTCAATGAAAAAGCCAAGAGCAAATTTACACATTAAAACGCAAAGTAATTCAGTGATGCAAGCAGCATTTTCCAGAGGTGATGTGGTTTCCCTAGTGTTTTTTTTTTTAAAAAAAATAACTCTTCATAGTCATTTTAGCTTTATATATAAATAGGCTTTGCTAAAAGTTGCAGAGCCTCTCTCTCTCTTGCGCAGTCACACATTAATATACTCTACCTCCAAAGTCTTGACATTTGTGATGTTTTGTTCTTTGCAGGTTGAGAGGAACATTTGCTGCATTTTGCCCTGAAACCTTTTTACGTAGAGAAAAATCAAATAAAGATGAAGAGAAGACACCATCATGTTATGAACAGGAATGAACTTACATAACAAAATACCACAAGACACTGCAGTAGTCTATCAGGTGGTCATTTCTAGGGTATATTTCCAGTGGGATAAATTAAAGGAGGCTAACAACTAAAAATAATAAAAGGAAAATAAAATGAGGCTCTGCCTATGAGTGGTGTAACACCCAGTTTACTAGTTGCCAGCACTCTGGTTTAAGAAAAAAGAAGCAGAAGGATAACTCCAAAAGAGATTCAGTTCTCATACTTAAAAATGTAATTGTCATTGGGAAACAAAAGTTCAGCCAGCCCAGTAAATTATGGTTTAATAGGTCTTCTGAAATAGAAAATTAAGCAGGAGGCTCCTTTCAATGATAGCTGTCTGCTGCCTCGTAAAGTGGTAAAAGTGGAAATGAGTCATACACTAAAATGGAGACGTAAGAGGGAAAGCAGATGGGGAAATTTAGGACCAGGCTCCTGGGCTGTGGGAGATCTTTTAAGAGTCTAGGTCTCATTCTTAGTTTTTTGTTGTTGTTGTTGTTTTTTTTTGTTTGTTTGTTTTGTTTTGTTTTATAATACTATCTAACCATGAAAATATCTTCCCTCATAAGACTTTGTGTGAGAAGAGTAATCACATCCTTTGCTGGGATGACAAGTAAAAACTAAGCCTCAATCAAACTATAGGAGTAGAAATCCTGGCTCAGAGAAACACGGTTTCAACCACATAGAACGATTATATTCTTCAAACTGCCAACTATGACATAACCTTTCTTCTTCTGCCCTAGAAATATTTTGCCTACATACAGCTTTTCAGTTTAGAAAATTTGCTCGGTTTTTAGACTGGAACATTAAAATAAGTCTACCTGTTTCAACAATTTAGATGACTCTGGAACTGGTCTTTTTTTTTTTTTTTTTATTCCTCTTGCTTACTCATTTTTGGTGATCATAATTGTTTCTTTCACTAGTTCTCAAAGTCTTTCTAGTTTTGATATCTGAACTTACAAGTTAAATGTGGTAGTTTTTTTTCCTTTAAATATATTTTATTGATGTTTACAGAGAGGAAGGGAGAGGGATAGAGAGTTAGAAATAACAATGAAAGAGAAACATTGATCAGCTGCCTCCTGCACATCCTCTACTGGGGATGTGCCCGCAACGAAGGTGCATGCCCTTGACTGGAATCGAACCTGGGACCCTTCAGTCCCCATGCCGACGCTCTATCCACTGAGCCAAACCAGTTAGGGCAAATGTGGTAGGTTTTTAAGAGAAATATTAAAACTGTATCAAGTGGGCCCTCTACTCTTGTTTTATGTGTAAGAGCAGTCTGTTTTTAGTAGTAGTACAGTAGACTCACCTTATCTGTGATTTTGCTGTCTATGGTTAGTTCCCCATAGCCAACCTTCGTCCAAAATTAGTAAATGAAAAATTCTAGAAATAAATAATGTAAGGTCATATAGCTAGTGAGTGGGAAAGTTAGATGACCTAAATTATTTAATATCACTTTCGTGATAGTATATAATGATAAAATGATATGACCAGAAGTTTACACACACAAGAAAATTGATGGGGATGCTAATAATTTCAAGGAAATAGCAGGAAACCCTGAGGTATGAAAAACAATGAAAACAGCTTTATTCCCACCCATTGCACTAACAATTTCTCTGACCTTAATAAGTCACTTGACCTTCATAAGCCTCTGTTTCTCTTATGAAAAGTGAGCCATGTTGTTTTCAAAGTTCATTTCATACCTAAAATTGTATGTCATATTTTAATACTTTCCCAGCTATCCCCTGATTATGTTAACTGTATTTTAATTTCTTATACAAGATTCATAGCATCTAGCAAAAAGACAAAGAACTTTCATGTATGTATTTAAGCATAACCAATGGACAGAAAACACTGGGGGGAAGGGGAGGCGGGGGGAAGGGCAGGGAAAAAAAGAGATATATGTACTAATCTTTGTAATACTCTATGTAATAAAAAATACAAAAAAAGGAAAAAGAAAAAAGTTATCAAGATAGAAGCTGATTAGTTGGTGCATGATTTTTAATAGGAAATATAATCATGGACAGTTTAATAGTGTAACTATATGACTCTGTATATAGGCAATTACAGCATTAAATTTTTAATTCTGTCAAATTAAAGATGTGTAAATAATTACAATAATTTATACCAGTACATTAGGTTTAGGTTTTTTGTATTTTTTTTTTCTGGTTATAATATACTAGAGGCCTGGTGCACAAAGATTTGTGCACTCAGAAGGGGGGGTTCCTTAGCCCAGCCTGGCCTGTGCCCTCTCACAATCTGGGACCACTTGGGGTATTGGGCCTAAGCTGGCATGGCAGTCAGACAGCCCTCTGGCAGCCTGGGAGCCCTTAGGAGATGTCCACTTCCAAGCAGGGAGCAGGCCTAAGCTGCAGTTGGGCATCCTTAGTGCTGCTGAGGAGGCAGAGAATCTCCCGCCACCACCACTGTGCTGGCAACTGGCAGACTGGCTTGTGACTGAGCAAGACTCCCCCTATGGGAGCGCATTGACTACCAGGGGGCAGCTCCTGCATTGAGCATCTGCCCCCTGGTGGTCAGTGTGTGTCATAGTGACCAGTCTTTCCCAGTGGTTCTGCTGTTAGGGTCAATTTGCATATTACCCTTTTATTATATAGGATAGAGGCCTGGTGCATGGGTGGGGGCCGGCTGGTTTGCCCTGAAGGGTGTCCCAGATCAGGGTGGGGTTCTCGCTGGAGTGCCTGGCCAACCTGGGTGATGGCTGTTTGCAGGCTGGCCACAGCCCCTTCAAAGTGGGTGTCCTCCCGTGGGGTGCCTGGCTATCCTGGGTGAGGGGATGAGGGCCATTTTCAGACTGGCCACATCCCCTTCAGTTTGGGTTCCCCGTTGGAGTGTCTGTCCAGCCTGGGTGAGGGGCTGAGGGCCATTTCAGGCTGGCCACATCTCCTTCAGGGATGGGGTCCTGATGGAGTGCCTGGCCAGCCTGGGTAAGGGGCTGATGGTTGTTAGCAAGCTGGCCAAGCCCCCAGCGGGGACTCTCACCCCATGAGGGTGTGGCCATCCTAGGTGAAGGGCTGATGACTGTTTGCAGGCTGGTCTTGGCCCCCAGTGACCCAAGCTCCCAGAGTGGCTGGCTGGAAGCAGGTATCTGGGGCTTATTTATCTACTATAATTGAAACTGTTGCCTTGAGTGGAGGCCACTGCTGGCCAGGGCAGGCAGAAAGCTTGGCTTCCTCCATCATCGTGGCAACCAAGCCTCCTGCTTGCTCCAGCTCCATGGCTGCCAGTCGCCATCTTGGTTGGGTTAATTTGCATATAGTCGCTCTTAGTGGCTGGTAGGCATGGCTTGAGGTGTAGTAGTATGACACCAATTTGCATGTTTCTCCTTTATTAGATTAGGTGTGACCCTCAAATGTGTTATTGGTTCCTTTATAACTTACCTCCAACACCCATCTACTCCAACCTAGGAATACACTTTCTTTTTTGAAATTCTATCAGGAAGAAAAAGCCTTACCTTTGAAAAGTTCTACTACCTTATTTATCCTCAATGTGAATAAAACACAAATCAGAAAATGAGGATGTTAGAACTATACATGTATGTCAGTTCATCACTGTTTAAAACAATGGACTCATTCAGAATTCCCTGATGTGTATCATTTTGACTAAAGAATAGACCATCCACCACATTTATTTGTGTGCTTATTTCAAATTCAGTTTACAAGAATGGGAAAAGAATGAAACAAATATTAGTAGCAATAAAATAAACAATTTTCCCAAACAGTTAAAAGGGAAAAGCAAGTTAAAACAGATTGAAAAGTGACAGCAAAGAATTTCCATGTACTAGTGCCTCCTTATCTCTGTTTTCAAAGATGTCCCTTCCAACTTTTTGCAACTAAATCTAAGATAATCACTCAGGGATTTATAAACACTAGTGAACACGATAGTTTCAATTCTTCAGGGGAGATTTTGATTTTTCAGATAGACAGAAAGACAGAAATGTAAGTAATGGAGGGAAAATAGTCTACATAGTTACATTTCCTTCTTGCCTCTCCATCACTCACTTGTGACTCAACATGAGTAAATCAGAAGTTTCTTCAGCAGTAAGTGCATTCCTAATTGTTCATCCCACTTCAGGGTTTCTATAAGTCTTAACTGATACTATGTATATAAGCAATTTGGATCACTTGAACTTGTTTTCTATTGTTACTTTAGAAATTGTGTAAATCCAATTTACGTAATAGCATTCAAACAGTGGTAAAAACAATAATAAAATACTTTAATGTAAGAGAAATTTTGGATTAGGAGAAAATAAATATTATGTTACCTTCAGTTCCTCATCTGGAAGGTTTTGTTCTGTGAACTGATATTTAAAGTAGAGTTCCTCAGTGATTTGTTCACCCTCCAGTCTAACCATTCAGGTGGAGAGCAGAACCATGTGCAATATCCCTCTGAGCCACTGGGAGATAATCATTGAATCATAAGCTAATGGTTTTGAAATTTCCTTCCTTCCTTCCTTCCTTCCTTCCTTCCTTCCTTCCTTCCTTCCTTCCTTTCTTCCTTCCTTTCTTCCTCCCTTCCTTTTTTCCTTCCCTTTGAGTGCCATGCTCTACTTTCAGCAATTCTGGATTTAAATTATTTGCTCTAAAAGAATCTGGTGTTGTCAAAGCAAATGGATATCCTATATAATAAAAGTCTGATATGCTAAGTGTCTGGTTGTCCAGTCATCCATTCAACCAATCAAAGCATAATATGCTAATGATATGCTAAGGCTGCTCAACTGCTCTCTATGATGCGCACTGACCACCAGGGGGCAGATAGGTGACTGGTTGACCAGTTGCTATAACATGCACTGACCACCAGGGGGCATATGCTCTGACAGGTAGGTTACCTTGCTGCTAGGCTCCGGCTGATTGGGACTGAGTGAAATGGGCCAGATATGCCCTGGAGCCCTCCTGTGGTTCCTCTCTGGCTGGCCAACTTCCCATGTCCCTCCCCAGCCCTGATCATGGGGTCCCTTGGCCTGACCTGCACCCTCTCGCAATCCGGGACCCCTCAGGGGTTATTGGAGAGCTGGTTTCAGCCAGATCCCTCAGGCCAGCCTGTGGGACCCCACTGGAGCACAAATTTGTGCACTGGGCCTCTAGTACTATAATCAAATGAATATGTTGTTAGTGTCGTGATATATAAAATGAGTAGTACATACCTCTAGATGGAAATTATCCATTTTCCTTACTAACTTAGAATTTGCTTAGCTCTTGCATAATGCCACCAGAATGGCATAGGATGGCGCTTCTTTTAATAGACAATGTGTATTGGCAGCTGTATGTTGCTTTATTTTTCTAAATGTAGAGTTCAATTTTTAGAACTTTGAATTTGTCTTTAAACACTTTCAGTCATCCCACTGCATTTTGATTTCCATGTATTTGATGAGAAAATAGCTAGTAATCTTATTGAGACTCTTTTGCACACAATTCATTTTCTTTTGCCACTTTCAAAATTCTTTACTTGTGGCTTTATACATTTTGTTTTTTACAACTTTGATTATGATGGAACTAGGTATGGAACTTGTGATGATTAATTTTATTTCAGCTTGATTGGGCCAATGGGTGCCCTGAGATTTGATCAAACATTATTTAGGTATGTCTGTGGAGATATATTTGGATTAGATTAACATTTGAGTAGACTGAGTAAAGGAAGCTTCCCTTCCTAATGTAGTAGCCTTCATCCAATCAGTTGAAAACCCAGATAGAACACAGTGATTGAGTAGGAAGGAACTTCTGCCTGATTGATTGAGCTGGGACATTAGCCTTCTCCTGCACTTGGACTGGAACTGCACCATTGACTCTCCTGGGTTTCAAACTGGCTGACTTTATATATTGGGACTTCTCAGCTTTCATAATTGCATGAGCCAATTCTTTATAATAAATGAAAATTAAATATATATAGTAAGTAATATTGGCTTGTCCCCAAAATTCATATCCTTCATGAGGGTAGAACCCTCATGAACGAGATTTAATGTCCTTATAAAAGAAGCTCCAGAGAGATCCCTCACACCCTTCTACCTAATTGACCATGTCTACTAGCCCAACCCTATTACTTAAAAAAATAATTAAGCATCTTCCTCAAATATAAATAGACAGCTATTGACAGTGTAAATATTGGCATTAGAAAAACAATCTTCTTTCAGAATTTATCTGGGAGATTGTATTGTGTTTCTCCCCTCACCGCCCCCATATACTAAAAATAAAAATCTGGGGCTCTGGCCAAGTAGCTCAGTTGGTTGGAGCATTGTCCCAATGCACCAAAGTTGTGGGTTCTATCCCAGCTGAAGGCATGTACAAGAAGCAACCAATGAATGCATAAAGAAATGGGACAACCAATTGATCTCTCTCTATCTCTGTCTCAAATCAACCAATAATAATAAATAATTCAATACTTCCTAAAATATAATTATTTTCATTGCAATGCATGGTATTTATCATAGGTTACATTGCCTCAGTTCCTGGTTGGTTATGTTGGTAGTAATAAATTATATGGAAATGCCTACGTATTGATATTCTCACAGAACTTTGCTGGAACAAACATTCCTTTTCCCAAGTAAGGTGTAAACACATCACCTGCACAGAAAACCATTCCATAGGAGAAGCAACAGGTTTCAGCTAAAGAAGGGCAAAGCTTACAAAACTGCTGAAGATGAGTGATGACTAGTGGAATCCAGAAATCAGGGTGCATTCAGAGACAGAACCTGAAGTAGTATGTAAAAGTAGACGATGGCCAGACTCCAAGGAGGAACCCTACAAACACATAGGATATACAAGTCGTATTTTTTCCCCTCTTTAATAACTAAAGTGCAATAGCTGTGTTCATCGGTGGAAATTTTATAGCTCTACTTTGGTTAGGGGGGTTTCCTTTCTATTTTTTGTTGTTCAAAAAATATATACTAGGAAAAGCCAATTTCATGTTCTGTTAATTTAATTCTCAACAGTAAAACCTCACTTCTACTAAAGGAAAATGAAATTACCCTTTCTATACCCTTTTTATCTGTCAATTAAATGCTACTTTTCCACTCAAACACACACACATGTGTGCACACACACACAAAACAAAAACAAATAAACAAAAACTTCCATGTTATTTGGCATATATCCTCAGCTCTCAGCAAAATTAAAAATAGCTAGTAATTCCCTAGCAAATCTTGTCACTTGAAGTTTTGGCGCAATGACTCTGAGAGCCATTGTATCAAGTCTAAGGAAATGATAATTTTTATGGAGATGTGTGGTGCTACCTCTACATTAAATAGGGTGAGTAAAAGCATGTTATTTTTTCTTGGCAATTACATATAGTGAAAATACCTGCAGTCTTTTAACCCAGCTTTGGGTGAGTTTATATCATCCATGTTCCATTTTCTTTAGCATTTTTGGCAGAAAATAATCACTAAGCTTAGATGGTGAAATAAGTAACTTTGAGGTATGTAAAATAATTTTATATAAGAACTATTTGTCTCCCATGAACTTGAATGCTTATCAAATGACTTGAAGCTGCTCTAACCAAGGGTGTACGTTGACTCTCTCCTCACTAAATAAACACTCATATTATGTTATCTTTGAACTTTTAATGGTCCAGGCATCTTGTTATCCCTATAGACTCCATATATAAGGAATATAGAAACCCAGTATTCAAATCACAGGTTAGGCTACAAGAACTGATTTTAGATATTATATAAAGTTTTATTTAAAATCACAAATGTATACATACACACAGAGAGACACATACATGTGTATGTATAAATTTAAAATGTAGGATTTTGAAAAGAGCAATTCAATAGGTAACCCTTCCTGGGGAAAAAAAGAGAAAAAGAAAAATGTCAGTCATAGTATAAGTAAAATGTAAAAGGACATCATACTAAATATATTAAATAATATATATACAATTCTATGACAATAACTTTGAAAACTTAGAAAAGGTCAATGCTTTTCTAGGAACATAAAAATTAGCAAAAACAAAACAAAACAACAAAACCCTTTATAACAATAGGTGACATATAGAGCAGTTACTTTAGAAGATGCTGGAATGTTGATTTAACATTTGCCATTCAAATAGCCAAAGGCTAGTTGGTTTACCTATAAATTCTATCTAAGCTTTAATGAATATACAATTCCAACAATATTTAAAATATTCTAGATGTTATGAAAAGATGGATATCTTGCCAAGTCATTTTATTAAAGCAATGCAATTCTAATCCAAAAATGTAACAAAAACGGTGAAACAAAGAAAAACCTATAGAACAATCTTAATTATAGTATAAAAAAAATTAATCTTCATAATTTGTTAACAAATATAATGCAATGTTATATAAAATACTATATATTAATGTTATTTATTGCAGGAACACAAGGGTGACTCAAAATTAGGAAATAAATCAGTGTAGGCAATACAAAAGTAAATTCAAAGAGAAAAAACATAAATAGTATATTCTGAAAAATATTTCCATGGCATCCATCAATCATCTTTCATTAAAACAACAACAACAAAAAAAACTCTAGTCAAAGAGGAACATAAGACAAGCATGTTGGTTTTTATAAATCATTAGATTTAAACATTTTATTTATTTATTTATTTTTAAAATATATTTTATTGATTTTTACAGAAAGGAAGGGAGAGGGATAGAGAGTTAGAAACATCAATGAGAGAGAAACATCTATCAACTGCCTCCTGCACACCCCCTACTGGGGATGCGCCCGCAACCAAGGTACATGCTCTTGACCGGAATCGAACCTGCGAGCCTTGAGTCCACAGGCCAACACTCTATCCACTGAGCCAAACCAGTCAGGAACATTTTATTTTTTAAATATATTTTTAATTGATTTCAGAGAGGAAGGGACAGGAAAAGAGAGATAGATATATCAATGATGAGAGAGAATCAATGATGGCTTATCTCCTGCACATCCCATAGTGGGGATTGAGTTGCAAATCCTGTATATGCCCTGACCATGAATCCAAATGTGATCTTCTGGTTCATACTGGCTAGGCAATTTAAACATTTTATATGGAGGAACTCTGTCATTTCTATTAAATCAGGAATAAAAAGGAAAGGCCTTTCATTTAATGATATTTAGTGATCATGGTTTTAGCAATTCTAAAATCACTATCTAATCTAATAAAAGAGTAATATGCAAATTAACCATTATTCTGAGACATCTAAGCCACATCCACCAGCCAAGCCACGCCCATCAGCCAATCAGAGCGACTATATGCAAATTAACCCAGCCAAGATGGTGGTTAATTTGTATACGCAGGCTCAGAGTGAAGACTGATGACAGCCTAGAAGGAAGCCAAGTGCTGCAGAAGGGAGCCAAGTGGCAGAGAAGGGAGGGAGCGAGGCAGCAGAGATGGAAGGGAGCGAGGCAGCAGAGACTGTAGAGATCGAAGGGAGCAAAGTGGCAGAGAAGGGAGAGAGCTGAGGAAGCAAAGATGGGAGGAAGCGAGGCAGCAGAGAAGGGAGGAAGTAAGGCTTCGCTCCCTTCTCTGCTTCGCTCCAGGTCAGGGAGCCCTATCCTTGCAGGAATAGGCTGAGGAAGCCCTATTCTTGCGGGAATCTTCCTGCAATGGGCCTCTAGTTTATTCAACAAATGCTAATTGCATACTTGATTTATACCAGGTACTGAAGATACAGTAATGAAAAAAGAGACCCAACTTTAGATTCCCATAATATTATGTCTTCTAGTAGAAGACATGGAAAATTAATTTAAAAAATAGAGAATATAGGTCCTAGCCCATTCAGCTCAGTAGATAGAGCACTGGCCTGCAGATCAAAGGGCAAGATTCTGGTCCAGGGCGTGTACCTCAGTTGCAGGCTCTTTCTTGGCTCAGGCCCTGGTCAGGGCTCTGCAGAATGCAACCAATTGATGTGTTTCTCTCCCATCAAAATTTCTTTGTCTTTTCTTCTCTCTTCCATTCCCTTTAAAAACTAGTGGAAAAATATCCTGGGGTGAGGATTAAAACAAAACAAACAACAACAAAATAGAGGATATGAGATAAGTGCTGAGGATAAATTCAGTACAGAAAACACAATCTTACAATGTTTCTTAAAATAACATACAGATATTCTTCAACCTAGATATCTACACCTGGAAATCCATTTTCTAAAATTGAAAAGTTCCATTAGTGACAACATATTTCTAATAAATTAAATGTTTTTAAAAGCATTTGGACAAATTATGGTAAATCCTTTCCAAGGAGTATTATTCAATCATTTATTTAAATTAATGAATTAGACTTAAACCAATCACTGAGATAATATTTTATATTTTGTTATTAAATAAATATGCAAGTAGGAGATTCCATTTTTATAGAGCAAACAATCACAAATAAAAATTGTGTATGTGTGAATGTTAATACATCTGCATATATAAATGCATATATAAAATTATATGGAGGGCATATAATAGTAAATAATAGTTACTGGCAGATCAAGATAACAACTGTGAAGATGAAAAAAGTGAACTAATCCAAATATTAGTGTGTATACTATCTTGTTTATGGGCATGTGTGAAGGATGTTATGGGCATGTGTGAAAATGTTTATGATGACTCTCAGCATGGTAGAATTGTAATGGATTTTATTAGTCTTATTAACCATAAATATTTTAATAATAAAATGATAATAACACTAATCTGTGGAGATGATGTAAATGAGATTCTGATTTTGGTGTAGAGTTTCCCAGAATACAACTTGTTACTTAAGAAGCCTTTGCTGTAAATAATAAGCAGAAAAAATGTCTGTGCCACCCAAGAGCATACTCAAAAAAACATGTATTTTCCACATGCCTTGGACATACAAGATTCTAATATGGAACCTCAAATAGAGATATGAATGTTGTTTTGTTATCCACATTTGATATTCTACTTCTCCTTCATCCCATGTCAAGACCAAATTAACCAGGATGGCTTTTTAAGATGAAAACTCAACTTTCCTTTTCATCTCTTTGAGGACTTCTAAGTATGAATTTCAGTTACAAGATTTATTCCTCTAGAAATGGCTAAAGTAAATCATACTTTTAAGATGAGAAGTGTATCATGCACACTACCAGTACTCTCCCTGCCTAACCTTCAGTTCAGATTTTTCTCATCAAAATGCAAAATACAGTTTGAAAAAGTAAGTTAGGCCCTGAGTATTTATTACAAAGTGTATTTGTATGGTCAGCCTTCAGGTGCATTGGGCAGTTGGCCTAGTCTGAGAAGACAGCTCAGTGTTCCTGGATTACCCACCATCTTAGGAGTGGACTAAAATATGCCAACCTTTCTCTCCTGGGGAAGGTCCATTAATACTCATAACAGTTTCCCACTCCTGACTAATATGTAGATAATTTCAAATCTTAAGTATAATAATGATGATCCATTGAAATTTTACCTATTAGATTGGCTGGTGCTTCTTTCAGCCAAGTATATTCACCTACCCTGTTTTGAGGGAGGGACCATGAATGTTTCCATTTCAGGTTCAGCCCCAGGCATCTTTTCATTTTATCTTCAGATAAGAAACTTAAATTATTACAGCTGGCATGGGTCAGTGACTGAGTATCAACTTATGAACCAGGAAGTCACAATTCGATTTTGGTCAGGATTGGCTCCATCCTCTGTGTGGGGCGTGCAGGAGGCAGCTGATCAATTATCCTCTCTCATTATTGATGTTCTCTCTCTCTCCCTCTCTGAAATTAATAAAAATATATTTAAAAAATATATTTAAAAATATAAATTTATGTGAGAAAATCCAATGGGATACCATACAACATAATATGATACAATATGGTACAACATTGCACAATACATTTTCCTAAGAAAATTTTAACAAAACTTTTTAAAATGTCATTTTTCTGCAATGTTATTGTTTGTTAGGGCCAGTGAACACTGAGGAAAGCATCTTAGAAAGTATCTAAGGAGAATAAGTGAACAATGATGATGCCTTTGAGAATAATTAAAATCAAACTTTTTCTCAAAGTGCTGCTTCTTCAGCTCAAGAGTGAGTTCCGCACACAGCTCTGAAGGAGGCAGCATTTGTTTCTAGACTCCTTTCATATAGTTCCTTTTGTTAGGATACTATCCAGGTTTTCACACCCTTGTGTTGATGATGAAGTAGTGGAGTGGAAGTCTTCTCATTAGATTGTCCATCAGTTGATCACAAACAGTAGCTATACCTGGAAATCCAATGTATATATTTAACATTTGGGAATGTTCCTGTCTCTTCTAAATTTGCTTTTGGTATCTAAACTCAATCCAGTCCTTCCAAAGATTCCAGAGTTTTCCTTTCAAACACATATTGCATACCCTTTAATTAATAAATTACTGATTGCAAAAACACTGTTGGAGAGCAACACAAATGAATCTTACTAATTTAGAGGATTGAATTAACTTATGAAAGCATCTTCTGTAACAATAAAGGTCAGTAAAAGCAAGTGATATTTGTTGAGTATATGGTAGATAGTAGAAACTGAGCTGAGTTTTTTCACTACTCCTTTTCTATCATGGAGCCAACTCTAGACAATTTTTATAAATTTATTTATTGATTAAGGAATTACATATGTGTCCTTATCCCTCCACTACCCCCAACACCCTCTCCCACTAATGCCCTCACCCCCTATTGTCCATGTTCACTGGTTAGGCTTATATGCATGTATACAAGTCCCCTGGTTGATCTCTCCCCCTTACATCTACTCTTCATAGCACTCTTTGTGTATACACTATTCTCTATCCCTCAAGACAACTCATTTATAGCCAGTTGCAAACATTGTTTCCCTATTAGTAGTGAACATATTATTTTTGCTTGCTTTAAGTTTCAGTTATAATTTTAGTGGACAGAGTACTGCAGAATTAAACAAATTACATGTTACTTCTCAAGCAGTTAAAGAGTGATCTAAAACAGACTGTAGGTGCTGATATTTGGAACAATATAAGAACAAATTTCTGGAGCATGTTGAAGATAGATGATAATTTCTTCTGATTTTAATTAATCATAAGCTATTTTTATCACAGGGTAGGATATCATACATACACTTAATGTTTCTTAACTAAAAGTAAAATGTCCAAGTAGAGTTGTTCTATTTTTTGGTAGAACTCAAGAAGAAATGAGTAGATACAATTTTCACAGGAGACAGAGAAAGAACTTCTCCTGAGAATGTAGGTTATCCTTGGATATGTCTTATAAGTAGATGACACAGATCTCTTTCAGTGCCAATATAGTGTCCACAAACTAAAATTTCACGCCAAAATATTTTAAATAGTGTCTATGATGCTGATGAGAATAATGATATAATAAGAATTAAAGCTAGTTAGGGTTAACCAGACATTGCAGCTATGTTCTTAAAGGAACACTGCTGCAAGGTGAAGAAGACTGTAGGGTTTCAAGGAGGGAAAGAGCATCCTGGAGATGGAGGATCTGGAACTCTTGGGATGTATCTCATGGCTTTTGGGGTACACTTGTTTAAAGAGGAGGCCAAGATTGAGGAAATTAATGTCCTCACTATCTACTTTCATAAGATAAATTCTAGTTTTATCTTCCTTTTTGATATATATAAGGATTTCTCATATGACTACATCTTAAAAAATAAAAAAATAAAAAATAAAAACTACTGCTTACAAAGTGAATGGCATCATCTTGATTTTAGCATCTATGGATCCTTTAGAATGTAAATACAATACTTTTGGATATTTCAGTTCATAGGACTGAGGTGGAAGTCCATGTTTTGTTTTGTGTTGTTTTTTGTTTAGATAAGCTCTGGGGTTGACATGGATAAAGGTAGTCCCAGACTACACTTTGAGAAATACTGCTCTGGAAGATTTTTTTTTTTTTTTGGGGGGGGAGTGGTGGGAGGTTACTCTGATACTTACTTTCCAACATTTCCAGCACTCCTTATGTTTGGAGACCCCTTCACCTGAAGCATAGCTCCTCCTCTGGACATGCATGGACTTCTTGGTCACTCTAATCTCAACATTAAATCCCACCTTCTTACCAATATAAGAAATTCAATCTCCTTAAATTTTCTTTTTCTGTAATTATGATGTAAGAGAGACTTTGCTTAGAACTGTTTTAGAATCCTGAATCCCATCAATTGAGATATACCATCCTATCTAATAAAAGAGTGATATGCAAATTGACCATCACAAGATGGCTACTCCCATGTGGTCAAAGATGGCTTCCCCCATGTGGTCAAAGTTGGCGCCACAAGATGACCAGCAAGGGAGGCCAGTTGGGAGGGACCCAGGCTGCAGGGGAGGGCAGTTGGGTGGGGGGACCCAGGCCTGCAGGGGAGGGCAGTTGGGGGGAGACCCAGGCCTGTAGGGGAGGACAGTTGGGGGGGGGACTATCCTGAAAGGGGGAGGACAGTTAGGGGCAATCAGGCTGGCACAGGAGCAGTTAGGCATTAATCAGATCAGACTGGCAGGGGAGTGGTTAGGGGCAATCAGCAAGTGAGAGGTTGGGAGCCAGCGGTCCTGGATTGTGAAAGAGATGTCCAACTGCCCATTTAGGCCTGATCCCAGTGGTGCAATCAGCCTAAACGGGCAACATCCCTCAAGGGGTCCCAGATTGGAAAGTGTGCAGGTTGGGCTGAGGGACACCACCACCACTCCCCACCCCCACTCTGTGCATGAATTTCACGCACCAGGCCTCTAGTTTTAAATGAATATATAGTATTTCATAATGACCACATCTACATGTCCACATTACTATGATGATTTAGAAGTAATCAATGGTTTTCTGTGTTTCCAGTTATATATTTTCTAATGTAAGGCACTAGTTTTCAAACTTTTATATAGCATGATAATTTTAGCACAAAATTTTAATTGGAACCTCAATATTTGAAATAATATTCAAATTCCTTATATACTTTAATTTTTGGTTGTTGAAAGGAAAATAATAGTTTTTATGGGTGCGCTCAAGCACCACTGGGCCCTAAGTTTCTGGGTTAGATGGATCAGAAGCCATATCCTTCAACTGTGTAGTTCCTTTGTTCTATTTGGAAAATGGACTTTTCTGGTGCTTTTTTTTTTTTTTTTTAACAAAGGTTTTTCAAGGACTTTCAATGGAGCTATGTATAAATTCCAAGAATTTCTAGTGAGCCCAGAAGAAGTAACAAATGGGCATTTCTCTTTTAGTTGGTGTAAAAGCTTAATTTTTCTCTTGCTCACACTGCCCACCCTCTTTTGCTTTATTATGTCCACAAGTGTGAGTTGGGAGAAACATATAAAGTGGACTGTTCATTAAGAAAGGAAAACTGCAGCCCTTAAATCATGAATTTATGCAATTTTTAACTGTTTTTAACAAGCACAAAGTGGTTCACGGGAATTATGCAAGTATATATCATTTTAATTTGAATCATTGTGGAATCATAAAAGACTCAGTCCTTTAATTTTGTGCCTTCAAGTCAGCGACTTTGATTAAAAAATAATAAAGCATGAGAGCCGTAGGGTCCTCACAGATTCTCAGTGCTATCATGGTTCCCTGATCTTTCGTGCTAATTATTCTCATTAATATTAATAAAAGGCTGATAGGCCATTGCAAAGTATGATACGAAAAGCAGGCAATTAATTGCTTGTAGTATTTTTATGCTTATTTTGCACAATGAAAATAATGCCTCCAGACTAACTATCAGCTAATCAATAATATCAACTGAGTTGAAAATGAACACCTTTGGTTTTCTTTTTCATCAGTTTTCCTTAAACCTGAGATACATGAAAATCCAGCAAACATTCTTAGAATTAATATGACAGAATAGAAATTACTTTATTTTAGCAGGTACTGTACTATTTGGGGAGAGGAATGCCATATGCTGTTGGCCCTCGAATAATATAGAGATTCAAGGAGACAACCCTTATGCAGTTGAAAATCTGCATAACACTTTTGACTACACAGAAAAACTTTGTTGTCCCTTGGTATCCACATGGATTACATTCCAGAATTCCCCACAGATACCCAAACTAGGGGATGCTCAAGTTCCTTATATAAAATGGTTTACATTCGTGCATACTATAAATCTGCCCTCTGCATCCACAGACTTCCAAATATGGATTGAAAATGAAACAAGTACTTAATGAAAAAAAATCTGCTTATAAGTTGACCCAGGCAAGTCAAGTCCATGTTTTTCAAGGTTCAGCTGTTTGTATTTGGGCATTTCAGATTGCCCAATCATTTCAATTAGTACATTCTAGGTGTTTTTGCCATTTTTGTGGGTAAAGTGAAAATTTGGAAGATGGGAGCATTAGGTTAGATAACCCGTTATGGGGGTTCCACATCGATCATTTTGATTGATTTAATAAACAGTTTATTGATTTTTAAAAAAAAATATATTCATTAATCAGACTTCTGATATTTTAAGATCAAATTTATTCATTTTGGGTTGTGTCTTAAAAGTTAAATTCACATCCTACCTGGTTTGGCTCAGTGGAGAGAGCATCAACCCATGGACTGAAGGGTCATACCCAATTCTGGTCAAGGGCACATACCCAGCTTGCAGGCTTGATTTCCAGTGGGGAGCATGCAGGAGACAGCCTGTCAGTGATTCTCTCTCATCATTGATGTTTCTATCTCTCTCTCCCTCTCCCTTCCTTTCTGAAATCAATAAAAAAATATATAGTTTTTAAAAAGTTCCATTCAGTCAAAAATAGCCCTAGCTGATTTAGCTCAGCAGATAGAGAGTAAGCCTGTGGATTGAAGAGTCCCAGATTCAGTTCCGGTCATGGGCACATGCTCTGGTTGTGGGCTTAATCCCCAGTAGGGAACATGCAGAAGGCAGCCAATCAATGATTCTCTCTCATCATGATGTTTCTATGTCTCTCCCTCTCCTTTCTCCTCTGAAATCTATAAAAATATATTAAAAAACAAAAAAAAATTAATAGAATTAGAGGCTTTCTTTCTTCTCACTGAGATTGAAGAAGATTGTTCTGATTCTGATGTTTCTGTCTTGTGGAAAATATGTAAAATCTATAATTTTGTCACTAAAAAGACATGTTACATATAAGAAATGATAAATTTAATATGAGTTTGTACCCAATGTGCCCGTGCTATTTCTTCTTATATTTCTTTAGTGTCAAGTCATTGGTTGCCATAGCAAATAAGGCCAATCATTAAGAGTTTAATAAATCCCAGTTGCACATATATGTATATATGTGTATATAATTTAAATGAAAATATATAAATTATTTTCATGCAAGTAATATTTTCTAAGAAAGCTAGCTTTAAAAATGATGTATGCAATTTTTAAAAAATGATGAAAATAACAATGGACACAGACAACATCTATAATAATAAAAGCATAATATGCTAATTAGTCTGGATGTCCTTCTGGACCACTTTACAGATGAATTCAGGGTTGTAAGAGCCAAGCCCCTTGCACAAATTTCATGCATCAGGCCTCTAGTAATTTGTATAAATATCATGATATTCAAAATAATTTGACAAAAACTTCTGACAATTCAGTGGGTATTGAAATAAACATCCTAGTAATCTTCCTTCTATGACATTTTTTCAAGTCAGTTGTATATGAATATGAGTAACCATTTCCAAATAAAAGAATAGTTACTAAAAGTAGAATTTCTATGTAGATTGCAATCTAATTCTATCTAATAAAATAATAATATGCAAATTAACTGACACTCCATGACAAAGATGGTGGCACCCATAGTGGCCAGGGCAGGACACTGGCAGTGTCACCCTGGCAACGTGAGCTCAGCATGGTGACCCATGACCAGCCAAGTGTGGCCTGCAGGCAGCACCCAGCAGAGCCTGCTTGCCTATCTCTGTGGTGTGGAGCAGGCAGGTCCCATGGAAAGCAGAGAACCATGGGGAGCTGGGGAGCGGGCCCAAGCTTTCAGTAGGACATCCCCTGAAAGCCCCCAGATTGGAGAGGGTGCAGGTTGGGCTGAGGGACCCTCTCTCCCCCGATGCATGAATTTCATACATTAGGCCTCTAGTCCTATATAATAAAAGAGAAACATGTACATTGATTGTCCCTCTGTTATGCTCATCAGACAATCAGGATTGAGTATACAAATTAACCCAACAAATATGGTGGGTTAATTTGCATACACAGGCACAGAGCGAGAGAGCCAGTGGAGAGTGGAGCAGCTTGGGGAAATTGGCTCCCCATGCCACCAGATGGAGAGCAGAGAGGGAGAACTGGTGACTTGGAGTACTTGGCAGAGTGGGAAGCCAGGGGATGGAGACAGAGCAGGAAGGGAAAACCAAAGTCATGGGGAGCACCAGGAATTCTGGGAATAGTATTTTTGGTGGCAGCCCTTGGACCGGAAGTGGAAGCCCAGAGTGCAGGGAGCACCAGGAATGCTGGGATCCGTAGTTCTGATGGCAGATGGATCTCCACTAGAGCAAAGTGAGCCTGGAGCAAGTTACTGTTGCAGTGGGGGATGGAGGGAAAGCAAAGGTGAGAGACATAAGTAAAATCAGAGTGTCTAGGAAAAATTAAAGGATAGATATCATAAAACTTCCAGGAAATCTGCACCAATGAAGCAAAAAAAAAAAAAAAAAGAAAGCCTCTATTATTCTGTGAGCAACAAACCAAACTGAGTTGGGGTCTCAGACAATTTGCTCATGTGATTGCAAACATAGAAACTCCTGGATTGGAGAGGGCTCTTCTGAGGGCTCCCAGATTGGAGAGGGTGCAGGTCGGGCTCCCAGATTGGAGAGGGTGCAGGTCGGGCTCCCAGATTGGAGAGGGTGCAGGTCGGGCTCCCAGATTGGAGAGGGTGCAGGTCGGGCTCCCAGATTGGAGAGGGTGCAGGTCGGGCTCCCAGATTGGAGAGGGTGCGGGTCCATACCCCCCAGTGCAAGAATGTCATACACCATACTTCTAGTTGCTAAACAATAATAAAAAAATTTTGACACACCATCTACCACAGGAACTAACAATAAAAACTACCAGTTTTCTTTGCTCATGTTAATTTCAATTCTTTATTTTTTTATTTATTGATGTTAGAGAGAGAAAAGAATGGAGAGAGAAGTGTCTATTTGTTGTTCCTCTTATTTATGCATTCATCGGTTGATTCTTTTTTTATTTTTTAAAGTATTACATATGTCTCCTTTCCCCCAATTTACCCCATGGCCACTCCCAGACCTCAGGACAAGCTCCCAGTGCCCCAGTGTCTGTGTCTACTGGTTATGCTAATATGCATGCATACAAGTCCTTTGGTTGATTTCACACACACACACCCCACCTGCCTTCTCTCTGAGGTTGGACTGTCTGTTCAGTGCTATCTTATCTCTGGATTCATTTATGTTCATCACTTTATGTTGTTCATTACTTACCACATATGAGTGAGATCATGTGATATTTATCTTTCTCAGACTAGCTTATTTCACTTAGCATAATGCTCTCCAGTTCCATCCATGCTGTTACAAATGGTAAAAGTTCCTTCTTTTTTATAGCAGTGTAGTATTCCATTGTGTATATGCACCACAGTTTTATAATCCACTCATCAACTGATGTGAAGCAGGGAGTCTCCCAGAGGTGAGGACGACGGAGCCCCTAGAGCTAGGACGCTTGCATGCATGAATAGGGAGACCAGGTTCTGTGATGCAGGTCTAATTTTATTGAGGAAGTACAGCAGTATATATAGGTGGAGGTGGCCAATCATGGAACATTTTCTTAGGAAGCCAATGAGTGTAAAGGTTGAGGTACTGTGTACGTGGCTGTAGGAGGGGCTCAGGCGGGTGTTGCCATCTTTCTGGTTTGCCAGAAAGATCTGAACTGCTGGAGTGTGCTCACAGCATTGCATCAGCCACTGCACCAAGATAAACTTCCTGTGCTCTGCCTACACTGATGGGCACTTAGGCTGTTTCCATATCTTAGCTATTGTAAATTGTGCTGCTAGGAACACAAGGGTGCATATATCCTTTCTGATTGCTTTCTTGGGATATAGTCCTAGAAGTAGGATCACTGGGTCAAATGGGAGTTCCGTTTTTAACTTTTTGAGGAAACTCATACTGTTTTCCACAGTGGCTGTACCAATATGCATTCCCACCAGCAGTGCACAAGGGTCCTTTTCTTTGCATCCTCTCCAGCACTTGTCGTTTGTTGATTTGTTGATGATAGCAATTCTGACAGGTGTGAGATGGTACCTCATGGTTGTTTTGATTTCCATCTCTTAGATGATTAGTGACTTTCAGCATATTTTCATAAGTCTCTTGGCCTTCTTTATGTCTTGTTTTGAAAAGTATCTATTTAGGTCCTTTGCCCATTTTTTGATTGGATTGTTTATCTTCCTTTTGTTAAGTTTTATGACTTCTCTGTAAATTTTGGAGATTAAATCCTTATCTGAGATAGCATTGGCAAATATATTTTCTCATGCAGTGGGCTTTCTTGGTGTTTTGTTGATGGTTTTCTTTGCTGTGCAAAAGCTTTTCAATTTGATCTAGTCCCATTTGTTTATTTTCTCCTTAGTTTTCATTACTCTAAGAGCTGTATTTGTAAAGATATTGCTATGGCATATGTCTGATATTTTGCTGCCTATGGAGTCTGATAAAATTTTATGATTTAAGTCTTAGAGTTAAGTCATTTAACCATTTTGTGTTTATTTTTGTGTATGGTGTAAGTTGGTGATCTAGTTGTTCTTTTTTTTATGTATCTGACCAATTTTCCCAGCACCATTTATTGAAAAATCTATCTTGCATGCACTTGCCTCCTTTGTCAAATATTAATTGATCATAATGGCCTGGGTCTATTTCTGGGTTCTCTGTTCTGTTCCATTGGTCTATATTTCTATTCTTGTGCCAGTACGAGGCTGTTTTGAAAACCTCCACTTTGTAATATAGTTTGATATTTGGTAGTGTGATCCCTCCAACTTTGTTCTTCTTTCTCAGGATTGCTGTGGCTATTTGGTGTTTATTATTATTTTTATTATTATTCCAGATTAATTTTTGGAGAGTCTGTTCTGGGTCTGTGAAATATGTCCTTTGGTATTTTAATGGGATTACATTGAAACTGTACATTGATTTTGGTAATATGGACATTTTAATGATGTCGATTCTACCAATCCATGAACACATTATGCTCTTCTATTGGTTTATGTCTGCCTCTATCTCTTTTTTCAATATCCTATAGTTTTTTGAGTATAGGTCTTTAACCTCCTTGGTTAAGTTTATTCCTAGGTATCTTAATTTTTTTGGTGGACTAGCAAATGGGATTTTTTTTTTTTTTTTTTTTTTTTTAGTTTCTCTTTGTATGAGTTCATTATTGGTGTATAAAAAAGCCATAGATTTCTGGGTGTTAATTTTGTATCCTGCTACATTGCTGAATTCATTTATTGAGTCTAGTAGGTATTTTTTATGGCATCTTTGGGATTTTCTATGTACAATGTAATGTCATCTGCAAATAATGATAGTTTTACTTCTTCTTTTCTAATTTGGATGCATTTTATTTCTTGTTCTTGTCTGATTGCTATGGCTAGCAATCAAAGTACTATATTGAACAGGAGTGGTGTAAGTGGGCATCCCTGTCTTGTTCCTGTTCTTAGGGGAAATTGTTTTAGATTTTACACATTAAGTATAATGTTGGCTGTGGGTTTGTCATGTAAGCCTTTTATTATGTTGTGCTATGGTCCCTCTATTCCCATTTTTCTGAGAGCTTTTATCAAGAAGGGTGTTGGATTTTCCAAATGGCTTTTCTACATTGATTGATATGATTATGTTGTTTTTGTCTCTCAATTGGTTTATATGATGTATCATATTTATTGATATGTAGATATTGTCCCATCCTTGCATCCCTGGAATAAATTCCTCTTGGTCATGGTGTATGATCTTTCTAATATAATGCTGGATCTGATTTGCTAGAACTTTGTTGAGGATGTTAGCATGCAATGTTTATCAAGGATATTGGCCTGTAGTTCTCTTTCTTTGTGGTGTCTTTATGCTGGCTTCATAGCTTGGAAGTGCCTTCCTCTTGAATTTTTGGAATAGTTTGAGGAGAACTCCCCTGTAAAGCTGTCTAGATGAGGGCTTTTGTTGCTAGAAGATTTTTTATTATTGCCTCAATTTTGGTAGTTATTGGCCTATTCTTTTTTTTATTCTTTCTGATTGATTTTGGAAGCTTGTATTTTTCTAAGAATATGTTCATTTTGTCTAGGTTGTCCAGCTTGTTGGACTAGAGTTGTTCATAGTATTTTTTCATAATCCTTTATATTTCTGTGAGATCAGTTGTTACTTCACCTCTTTCATTTCTGATTTTGTTTATTTGGGTCCCCTCTCTTTGTGAGCCTGGCTAAAGGTTCATCAATCTTCATTGGTTGATTTTTGTATGTGCCCTGAGTAGTGATCAAATGATGAAACCTGTACTCGGGGACAATGTTCTAACCACTGAGATACCAAAACCAGGGCAACCAAGTGGAGCTACCGAGTGGAGAGTAATATAGTGTGGGAGGAAGGGCTGTTTGCAAGGACCTGGGATTGTATTAAATATCAAATTTTCTCATCATAAATGGCTTATATTTATAAAATGTCCATTTAAGATGATCTTTCATTTTGAACTCTACACTTTTTTTGAACTCTACTTTAAGAAGCTACCATCATGATATTCATGGCATTGTATTTAGAGATTTGGCTTACCCTTTGTGTCTTGAGAGACAAATGGTTTTGAGTCAAATAGTACATTTAAGATCCTTTAGAAAAAAATAACTTTATTAGCATATTAGACAATTCATCTCAATGAAAAATGATAATATTTAGAAAGTTGTACAAAGCATTAGTGATGTGACAATTATTTATTCATTCTTTTTCTATAACCAATTATTAAACACTAATTCTTCACTTATATTTATGCTTTTTCTAGTAAACATTGAGGTGCTTTAAAGCAAAACAATATAGGAAATGAAAATAAATACACTTAAAACGTAAAATTTATTTCCAGAAGTAAAAGAAAGCTCTTGATACGTGGTTCTTACTGTTATTGTACTCTTCATTTTTCTATAAAATTTGTAAGATCTAATCTAATTACAGAGTTTCTTAGAAATGAAAATAACAAGGGGAACACATTATAATGCATAACTTCCATTTTTTATACATACAATTTGCAAATTAGTCCCCCAAAATAAACTTTTCTACTAGAAAGTGAGCTCAACTAATTGAAAAATTTTAGATTACACTATTTCTCCAAGTGAATTTTAGAGAATATAGAAAACATCTTGCCTTTGTTATAGACTGAAATTATTTTAAAGCTGAAATTGATTTTGCAGTCCATCTATATAAACCTTATATTTTAAAAAACAGTTGAACTGAGTCTATGAAAAAGATATTTTTTTTCTAAAAATATTAAACTGATTAGAAGTAGGAGCTCATTTGGAAGCCGCTATCCCTAGATCTCCATTATATCTCACTTTATCCTCAATTATTTGGTATCAAAAGTCAACAGTGCAGCTCAGCCTCCCCTTTTGCCAAGCCCATTCTAGCTAACAAATCCCCACAGATGATTTTTATCTAGCTGTCTTCCTCATTAGATTGAGGCATAATTTTCCTATTCCTCTGCTAGTGTCAATTAAATTTCCCACAAAGCTATTTTTAAAATGCTTCTTTCTTATTTTAAATCTTACATTTTCTGTCTTCTTTCAATAAAGCACACTAGCTAGACATCTGCTAGACACCTGCTAGACAGCCCACCTGCTAGACAAACCATAGTAACCACTGTGGCTTTATCTAAATAGGTGAAACTCTTTCTTAGCAAATAAGGGCCCATTTAGATTAGCATTGCCTCACTTCTGTGGACAGAACAGTATTACATCTTTGTGAAATTTCAGGATAGTTAAATAATACCAACTGGTCAACTGTTGCAGTCATCTTTTATTTTCTCAAATTTGACATCTAGAGAATACTCATATTGCTTTGGTTTTGCAATGATGGTTGTGTGTCTTAATGGGTTTATGCCCAAAGGTCTCAAGGACAACACTACTCTCTCAGTCAGCGCATGACCTGGCAGTTGACTTGACATACTGGGCCTCTGCAAGGACCACCAGAGGAATCAGTGGTGACAGGAGACGGGAAAATTGTCCTTGACTCTGTTATTATCTCCAATGGAAATATATAATGATATATTTTTGTAATTTCTTTTAAAACTTTTTTCTAATATTGGTTTCTTCCATATATTTATACATTATATTTATTAAACCAATGTTGTAAGCAAGGGGACTCACAGCTGCTGATTTGCAAATGTATGTTTCTCTCCCTCCCCACAGAGTCAGCCCTTCAACACAGGTTCTCAATGAGCCTTCCTGGGGAACAGCAAACAGTGGCCAGTGACAGTCAGTCCCACCTCCCTCACAAAAGGAGACTATGGAATACAGCAGTTCTGTGGTGTTAGAAGTATTGCACAAAAAGTTTCTGAATGTTTCTCTTTGTGCGTACACACACACACCACGCACACCACACACACACACACACACACACACACACACACACACACACACATAGAGACACTTCCAGAGAAAGTTTTACTTCTCAAATACAGAAGTAAAAATTTCACTCTGTAAATATATTCAATTTAACTTCTTATCTTACTAGATTCTTCTGTTAAAGAAAATGAGATGTTGGGTAGGGTCACTTTTGTGTATGTTGGTTTCCCCCTTCCTCGTGACAAGTCATTCCAAGGCTATTGAGAAAATATAAATGGGTAAATGAAAAGGTAGAAAGAACAAAATTTTGACAGCTTTTAAAATCTCACCCCCCATACCCTAGCCCTATCTACCCTATGCAATATTGTGTATATAAAGCAAAACTACAGGGTTTCATTCAATTGGGAATTTAATGAATCCCTTTGAAAATGTCTTTTTTTTTTTTTTGTGGTGGTGGTGGTAGGACCTGTTAAGATGAAAAAAAGTAGGATTAATGAATTCTAAACAAAGACACAAGTGCTTGTCTTTTAAGAAAATGCACTATTGCCTTAACTCTTCTCCCTTTGTGGCATTTACTTGAAAAGGTCTTTGTAAATTTTATTTACAGTAAGTTCCCCAGCATCAGACTTCAATTGTACAGCTAGCCTTCCAAGATCTTCAAGTTGACCTTGACATCATTCAGGTGACAACACTACACCCTTGACATCTATAAAAGAAAGATTGTACGTGACTACACAATTAACTCATATTCAAGTTCGGCAGTGTCAAGTCTTAAACTGTTACAGAGAAAAATATTCTGGACATCATGTGTCTATCAAAAGTGGCTGGGTTTCCCACTTCTCTCCCACTTCAATTATGGTCCTGTTTAGGAGAAAAGAGTTATTTGAAAGATGAAAACAATAAAATTTCTAAATGTAAAAATACATTATTAAAAATGTTTGATCACAAGGCATGGTATATGTTTTTAATGAGTCTTAACTTTTCAGGAGTAGTTAGTGAACTATATTATTTATTCAGAGAACTTCCAATTTCTAAAATAACATAATACTGTATAATATTATTTTAAGATTGCTATGAATAAAAGTAAAATACCATAATGGCAAAAATCACTCAGCCCTAAAGATACAGTAAGTCACTAATTGTGACTTAATGTGGTCTATAACCTCCAATACTCTAAAGCTAATTATTTTGTGAATAGTTTTTAATCCAGGAAAACTGTTGATTAATGTCAGCACTCTGCCCATAAGCTATAATATGTGTACTTGGGAATAGCTATTACCATAAAGAAAAAAGAAAAGTAGTACCACTCAATTTCCCACCACAATTGAAAGAATATTTAGTTCATATAGATAATATGCAATAGCACCCTGGTGCTACAATTACAACCCATGTTACTCTTGGCAATTCTACTAGGTATTCCATCTGTTTGGCAATAGCATCTTTGAGGTAGATCATTACAATAAAGATCATTAAGCTTCTATGGTTCCATCATTACTGTAGGTCAGCAGGAAAAGTTCTTTGAACTCAGATCATATATATATATATATATATATATATATATATATATATATATATATATATATTGATTTCAGAGAAGAAGGGAAAGGGAGAGAAAGATAGAAACATCAATGATGAGACAGAGAGAGAGAATCAGAATCATTGATTGGTTGTCTCCTCCACACCCCTACTGGGGATCAAGCCCACAACCCAGGCATGCACCCTTCCTTGACCAGAATAAAAACTTGGACCATTCACTCTCCAGACCAACTCTCTATCCACTAAGCCAAACTAGCTAGGGCTGAACTCAGCTTTTAACATTAGGTGGGGAAAGAGTGGAGTGTAAAGGGCCAAAGTCATCTGGCTCTTATTTCTTGGAGCAACTTGTCAGAGATCTACAATTGCTTTCTTTGTTGAAGTCTGATTAGCACCAGTGTATACACGTAGAAGAAGGAAGAGTTTCAATTAGTAGATGCATTTAATATCCACTTAATTAAAACACAAATGTATAAAAAGTATAGATTATAACATAAAATAATATTTAAAGAAATACTGTCATATTCTGTATCTCAGTGTGAAGTAGTATTTTAGAAATGGCATATGAGTGGAAGAGTTATTTTAACTGGGATGACTCAGGGAGGCCTGTGGAAAAGGTACAATTTATATGAATCAGAATGGAGGTGAGAAAGCTTTTGTCTATTGTGGAAATATAAACAGTCCAGGCAAGCTTAACCAGAACATCAATTATGATAAGTAAAAGAAACTTAAAAAGTTGCTTTGGAATGATGGTACATTCACATTTTTAGTTAAGTGATTCCAGGCTTTATGATGATCAATGGTTAAACTGGCTAAAAAAAGAAGGCAGAGCACTATCACACTTTTATGAATGAGACCATATTTGATTTGAACCAAAGTGTTGGTGACAGAAATTGAGTCATGGTGCGTAGATATTTGGGGTAAATTACAAATTCTTCTGTCTTTGATACCCTTATTTTTAAACACTAATGACAATGGCATCTGCACTGAGAAGAAACAAATGCTTTGAGACTGTTTGTTTCTTCATTTGATGTGTGGGAACATGCTCTCCATTCAAGATTTCACTGTGTTAACTGCAGTTTATGAAAATATGTCTCTAACATTAAGAAATCTGCAAGTAACCATAGGATCTGAGCAGTTTATGAGAGCTAATTAAAGCAATTAGGAGATCAGATAGAGGAACTAGCTATGTGTATGGAAAATGAATTGATTGATGACAATTATAATAAACATTTTGAATTTGCAATGCCTTGAGTTAGATCAAAATGTCTTCTATCATATTGAATATAGATTTTAATTCTTTTTTAAAATATATTTTATTGATTTTTTTTAGAGAGAAGAAGGGAGAGATATAGAGAGTTAGAAACATTGATGAGAGAGAAACACTGATCAGTTGCCTCCTGCACACCCCCCACTGGGGATGTGCCCACAACCAAGGTACATGCCCTTGACTGGAATCAAACCTGGGACCCTTCAGTCCGCAGGCCAATGCTCTATCCACTGAGCCAAACCGGTTAGGGCATAGATTTTAATTCTATTTTTGCATTTTTAATTTTCTTGCAATTATCTTTTATCTTATTTATTTTTGTGTACCTTTAATCCTGTAGTTTTTTAATTTATCATTTTCTTTGCTACTTCCAAAAGCAGCAACCATGCAAGAAGTCTAGAATTCTTAACTTGGAGTAATAGGGGTCCTAGTATCCATTAGCTTCAGGATGCATATAAAATATGCAAAATATTGTCTGAATGTTTAGTTTTCTGAGTAGAGCTTTTTGAAGATTTTCAAAAAAGTCTTCAGTATATTGCACTGATACATATTTGTCAGTATACTAACTCACAAAATAAGAAAGGGTTTTGTATAGTGTGGGTAATGACACTTTGTCTCTGCAAATAGTTAAATTCTATTGGCAGTAAAGTCTGCTATGGCTCTTGTAAGAGGAATAACTAACTCTTAAAGGCCCCCTTTACCATGTCCTAGTCCTGCAAGTAGACTTGGTGACTGTCCTCTTATAGAACATTGTTCCTTCCACGTCTCTCCCCCACAGGCTGGGCTCATGGTGTTATGTATCATGTGAATTAGAAAAGGGAGGCAAAGGCAGATAAGCTCTGTGTGAAAACGCCTCCTGCTTCCATGGAAAGGGTACAAGCTTATCCTTATGGGTAATTCCACAAAGGTTGCTCCCACTTACATTTGAGCATATCTAGAAAATAAATTCCACAAGGCAGACAAAAGTTCTGACAGTCCGTGGGCTTCTTTCACTACTGTATTCTTAGTGCTTAGGATAGTGCTCAACATGTAGTGTATGTTGAAGAAATTAGTGAATATCTGTGGATTTGAAGACATTGGCTCTGATGAAAACCTTCACTTTCTTTAAATGGATTTCCTCCTTTCACTAACCTTTTACCTCCACTCCTGTCTTCCCTCCTCCTCAGCCTCCTGGCCTCATCAGAAACTCCCATTATTTCTTAGAGCTTTTATATCTCCCTCTTTGTGAGCTTCTTACCATAAGCATTTACATGCCCCCAAGATCACACACATAAAAATACAGAAAAATGGATTCTTCTCTTGACCCATACACCTCCCCTAAAAGTAGTTTTCATCTCCCTTTTAAAACCCAAATTCTCACTGTCCAAAATTGTCCTCTCAAATTCCTAACTCCAATTAATCTATTCTACTGCAATTTTATTCTGTTCCTACTATAGATTTTTATCTATTCTTTCTAAGATCACCAGATTCCTACCTGCTGTTGAATCATGTGAGCAATGATTTCGGTTCCGATATTACTTGATTTCTAAGTGACGTTGAGTACTTTTGAACCTCTCCTCCTTTTCAAATACTGTCTTCCTTTTAGTTCTGACTTCTCTCCTCTACTACATATGACTGATTCTTCTTGATCGCATTTGTAGGCTCCTGTTCTTCTGGATATTCTTAAAATTGTCGTATTCTTCAAAGTTAAGCCCTGAACCCACCTCACTTCTCACTTTGTTACTTTTCCTTATTATTGTCGGCAATTGCTAAAACTGAGTTAGACACATATACCTAAAACATAGGTACCCCCAAATTAAAGCCATTCTCCATCTCCACAAAACTGCCCCACCTTTTATGATTACTATTTCAGTAAATAAGACAATAAATACTACAGTAAATACTACAACCACCCTAACTCCACCCCCATTGCCACCTTCCTATCTTCCTTGTCTCCCAGCTCCTAGCTTTTTTGAGTGTGGAGTACATAAGAGGCCCAATTTAGTTTTGCCTCATTTCTATCCTTTTCTCTACATAGAATTTGAATGATATTTCTCTAAAATGCAAACGTGCTCCTATCGCTTCCATGATTAAAAGCCTATAATGCCTCAGTATTAAGTTTGAACTAACCATGATGGATATAATCATTCTTGATGTGGCCCTTCCATACCTCTCTGGCCATATCTCTTACTCCATCCACTTTGAACCAGACAATTTAACCAAATTGATAATGTATGGCACGTTGTCTCACCTTTCCACCAACTCCACACATTTCACAAGATTCTAATTCTTACCGAGCCGCTAATTTTCCCTTTTTTCTTTGAATAGTTCCTTCTGTGACTTTATACTGAAATTTCTATTTCCCACCCATATGTGTAGAATTCCTTTGTGCTATGAGAGAACCCAATAGTTCCCCATCACCGAGCCTAGGTATTTAGAACACATCAGCCTGCATTGTAATTGCTTGTGTACTCCTGAACATCCTCACAGAGTCACGTTGAATTTTAATGCCATCCACTTTATCTTGTTTCTGTATTTATAGCCCCTGGTACAATGCCCAGAATATAATTGAGTGCTCACTAAATATCATTGAAAGAATGAGTAAATGGAATCATGCTATTTTTCTTATTGTTGCTTTTGTTGAATATATAATACTTAATGTGAACTTGGTTATCTAACAATTCTCATTCTATCTTCTTGAATAACATGAGATCTGAAGAAAGTTCACTGCTTAGGAAACAAGTGGTGTTGTTTTCATGCCCTCTCACCTTCATGCTTCTCAGACCATTATGTTATCACAAAGAAATGCATTTAATCAAATACCTTCTGTGCATAAGACACAGCTAGTCAATATATGGTAAACAAGTTTGTTTCAATATAAAGTGTGGAACTGTGTTCCAGAGAATGCATTGATCTCAAAGGGCAAAGTTAGTCCACTTTTGTGAGAAGAATCATTCAAATAACGCTGTTTGAGTGTTTGAAGGTGACAACACTTTGATGCTTCAAAGCCTCAATTATTCAGGTACCACAGAGCTGAGCATCGTATGTCTGCCAATGTCACATTTAAAATGCATTTAAGATGGTGAAGATGCCATGTTCTGTTCAAGGCTTCTGATATTTGAAAATAAGAGAGGAGCCCTTTCATTTCAGCAACTCCTAAGGCTCTCCCAGTCTTCATGTTGGTGCTCCAAAACTTGGCCTTCGTTAAATGCTTGCTTACAATTTGAGTACATTGTTAGTGGAGTGGACAGCTTCAGAAGTTGAAAGTTCAATTTGTACTCTAGGGCAGGGGAAAACATTTGATATCTCTGATTGAGATTGGATATTGCATCAAGGGCCTGGTTTGGAGCCAGAGATGTATTAGACAAATTATCTGAGAGGACTAAATAAAATATTTTTATCTTGTAAAGCATCTGCCAAAGCTACAACCGTATCACAGCATATGGCATTCAAAGAATATGTTGTCCTCCTCGCAGATGGTTTTGAGCAACTATTTTCAAGAAATCAATTGTAAACACTGTGATTTTTCTAACAATGTTATAAGGCACTACTTCATATCATTCCTAGGATGTAAAGCTTCAGGTCTACTGGCTTTGAAGTCACAATAAGTCCCAGGGCGACACCACCTTTTCTTTGTCAGACAAATATTTGCATGCATATTTTTAATTTATTTTTAGAGGGATAAAAAAGATAATATTGGATTTTAACAAAAGACTGAAACTGTACCTATTAATGTCATCAAAGATGGTCTTTTGACAAACACTTGCATTTAAATGCCTAGTGCAATTTGCTTCAAAGGTAGACTTCCTCAGCCTCAAAAAAAGCTGTCATTTGCATTGGTGTGAAATTGTCTGGAAATGAAATTTGGATTTCATAATCCTTTTGGTAAAAATGAATTTTAAATATTTTGGAGAAATAATGTAGGAAACACATCAGAGATGTCACCAACAGTACTGACAAATGAAGTTATAACCTACACTTTTTTCATCTAGTTCATGCAAAATACAGCTTTTTATAGGTATTCGCTCAAAGGCAATTGTTTAATCAAAAAAAAAGGAAAAAAAAGTATTCATCCTACACATTATTCTTTTAAAGCACTATTTTTAAAAAATGGCTAAATAACACAAACTACTTGAAAACACCAACTTTATTTTTTTTTAATACCACAGTGATCTTTTTTTCACTCTTAGGATGTTGTCTCCTGTCTTTAGGATTTTGCTCTCTATAATGCTCAGCTCCACAGCAGCCTCTGCCAGTAGTTCCATCTGACCTACCATTTGAGAATCTGCTAGATTCACTCTCAATGAAAAATTTTCTTACTATTCCAACCTAGAATCATCTCTCCTGCCTCACATTTATATTAGTTGCCAGCTACCCCATTTATTTGGCATTAAGGTATCCATTGCCTTGTGACATCTGTTCTATTTTGGGCTGATATTGCTATTGACCTTTTTATGTACATATCTTGTCTCCTTAACTGGATGGAATGCTCCTTGAGGACAGGGTCATGAATTGAGTCAGATTTTTACACCTAGAAGAGACTTTAGAGATCAAATAGTCTAACACCTCATTTTAAAATTAAGAAGAAAAGAGTCTGGTAGAAGTTAAATAACTGATTTAAGGTCACATAATAATTTAGTTAAGAAGACCAGAAATAGAGTGCTTGTCTTGAAATACTCTGCTCTTTCCAGGGCACTCCTCTGTAACTTTTATAATATATTAGAGTTAAAATGGGCATCAGTACTCCAACTTCCTGAATTTATGGGGGGGGGGGGGAGACTGAAGCCCAGAGAAGCTGTGAAGTTGTTGCCAATGTCATATATTGAGTTAATTCTCATAGTTCTGGGACTATAACTCAGATTTCCTTACTGTTAACACATTGCTTCACCCACTGACCTAAACTTTCTTCAACTTTCTGTATTCTGCAAAATTCTGTGTGCAGAGTAAATACCTATTAAGAATCTGTTAAACTTTACACATAAAAATATAAATGTCTTCAGTACAGAATCATGGAATCCAATATTTCAATGGAAATTGAGAAGAAATAAGTGCCAAATTTTGACCCCTTCCTATTAGTCTTTCTCTGTATGCCACATTATTTCATCTTAGCAGACCTAAGTTTTGTATAAAAATAGATAGATTTAGCCCTAACTGGTTTGGCTTAGTGGATAGAGTGTCAGCCTCCAGACTGAAGGGTCACAGGTTACAGTCAAGGTCATGTACCTTGGTTGCGGGCACCTCCCCAGTAGGGTGTGTGGAGAATGCAGCTGATTGATGTTTCTTCTCATGGATGTTTCTAACTCTCTATTCCTCTCCCTTCTTCTCTGTAAAAAGAAACAAAATAAAACAATCCTATCTAATAAAAGAGTAATATGCAAATTAGGCATCACTCCATGACAAAATGGCCTCCCCCCTGGCCACAAGATGGTGGCACCCATAGCCACAAGATGGCCACCCCCATAGCCATAAGATGGAGATGCCCACAGCCCCATCCTATCTAATCCTATCTAATAAAAGAGTAATATGCAAATTAGGCATCACTCTGTGACAAAGATAGTGTCCCCATAGCCACAAGATAGCCGCCCCCATAGCCACAAGATGGTGGCACCCAGACCGGCTCAGTCCCACCACTGAAGTGGTAAGACCTGTTAGCCAGGCAGGTGATAGGGGAGGCAGTGGGCTCTAGAGGAGGAACACGCAATCAGAGGGGGTTTGGGGGTGCCCTTCCCAGGCTAGAGGTCTTCTCCAGAGGTCTCAGGCATGGGCAGTGGCAAGGCAGGAGATCATGGGGACCTGGGTTCCGCAGAGCCAGCAATCAAAGGGGCAGGGGAGGAGCCTGTGATCACAGGGGTCTGGGCACCAGTGGAGCCAGCAAAGCAAGGGTCTGGGGGTCCCCTGCCCAGGCTGCAGCCTTGGCCAGAGGTTGCCAGTGGGGCAAGGGCAGAGCTGGTGATGGCAGGGGGCAGGATCAGAACCGGTGATTGCAGAGGCCTGGGCTCTGTGAAGCTGGTGATCGGAGGGGCTTGAGGTCCCCTGCCCAGGCCTGCAGCCTCAGACAGAGGTTATAGGCCTGGGTAGGGGGGGAGCTGGGAATGGAGGGGCAGGGGTAGAGCTGGTGATCGGAGTGAACTACAGAAGAAATACCTTTTCTTACCGCTCATTGGCTAAACTCCCTGTATGCCACTGGTAATATTCTTAGTAACTTGGGTAATAAGAATCCCTAAAGGTGATCTAAGATTTTTCCACCACACTCCTGGAGAAAAAAAATGAAGGTCCACTGCTGGAGGGCTAAGAAATGTGATATCCTGCCCTAGCCAGCTTGGCTCAGTGCATAATGCCTCAGCCTGCTGACTGCAGGGTCTGGGTTCAATTCTGACCAAGGGCATGTACCTAGGTTGCAGGCTTCACCCTGGCTGGAGCTCAGGTTAGGGCATATGCAGGAGGCAACCAATCATAGTGTTCCTCTCACTTATATCTTTCACTTTGTTTTTCCCTTCCCTTCCACATTCTCTAAAAATCAATAAAAACATATCCTCAGGTGAGGATAAAAAAGAAAGAAAGAAAGAAATGTCATATCCTATGAAAGATATATCTTGAAAATGCCTAAAGAAAGTTGTCATTTTTTCATGGTGAAGGGACTGGAGTCCGTGTTGATGAAAACACCTTGGTGGCTGCGGTGAGTGGCAGTGGCTACAGCAGCAGGGTGATGGGGCTGGTGGCTTCCCCTGATTAGCCTGTTCCCCTCCCACAAAGCCACTGTGGCTTAGGCCTGCTTCCCAAGGGGATAAGCCATTAGTAAGTCACCCCCTAAGGGCTCCCAATATGTGAGAGGAGGCAGGCTGGGCTGAAGACCCCCCCCCCCAGTGCACGAGTTTTGTGCACTGGGCCTCTAGTAAAATATATATAAAAAATAGATTTAGTCATACCTCTATTTGTATAAAAAAAATATATGCCTCCTTCCCTGTAAGGCAGGGTTGGGGAATGCCTAGCCCACAGGCCATAATAAGACCTGCAAAATCATAAGTGCTTGTTCTGCCAAGGCATTATAGCTGAGTTAATTAACTGTTGGACCAAACATGGCAGGCTAGTTTTTAAGATAATAATTTTGTATTAGAAGTGAATATTATTATAAATATCAAAATGGCCCTTGGGGGAAAAAAAAAATTCCTTACCCCTGCTAGGCATTCTGCATTTTAATCATCACTTTTTTTTAATGGCAGATCTATTTTCCACAAACTTTCAATGTGTTTAGAATTAAAGTGGGATTTCAATTTATCTTCACCCAGTGGTTTCTCCTTAAGTGTAAAGGATTCTTATTTCCTGGATCTCATATGCAGAACACTTCTATACAAAACATATCATTTACCCAGTGTTGTCCATAGAAGGCCCTCACTTGTGTTTACTATGACAATGCACTTGGCAGCCAGAATACCTAAGCTTTCCAGGTTTTTCTAAATTTATACAATAAAATGAAAACTAAATCTCTGTAACTCCCAAAAGTCCAGAGATCTTCTCACTCTGATTCATTAATTTTGCTTCAGTTGATCCTTTTTGTCTAATAAAACTGGATAATGGATTCAGCAGTTTTCAGTGATCATGAGAAAAAACTCTGTCTTATGGGAGGTAGTACAGCCACCGATTAACTGGGTAATTTTAACCAAGTCATGAATACCCCTGAGACCATTCCTTCATCTGATAAAACCAAATGAACAAACAAACACAAAGTACCTGGCTAAATTTTTCTCCCCCTTCTAAGTTATTTGAAAGTATGAATCTGCCTTCCCAACTACTGAAATCCATGACAATTATAGAAAAGCTATATTATCAATCAAACTTTCCAGGAATGGAAGTTCCCATCAGAGTTCCAGAAGATTTTAGGATTACCAGAAGATACTAGGTCTCATGTGTGGAAGGTGTACCATATGCTATGAACATCATCCTTATTGACTTATTCTGCCCAATAATTCTGTGAGGAAAAAACAAATCATCCTCATTTTATAGGTGATGAATCTGAACCACTGTGTTTAAAGTAGCATGTCCCAGAGTGTACAGCCCATTAGTCACAGGCTGTGCTTCACAACCAAATTCAGGTTCTGGAGCCTGTGATTTCAACCATTGCTTTCTGCTGAGAACTCCTGCATTCATGTTAGAAACAGGTAACAGAGCAATCTACAAGCTTCCATACACACAGGGGGGGAAAAACAAAACAGCTGCAATATAAAACATGTTCATAATAACAAATATAAAGAACCGGAAGGTGGTTAGAGCTGGAAGGTTTTAATATAAAGTATTTTTGTAAAAATCAGTGTAATTGATTAAAAAAACCCTCTACTTGGAAGATGAGGGCATTCAGCAGATTCTGATGTTTATTTTTAAGGAGAATGTTCATCCTCCTTATTCACTTCTCAATTGACATTTTGTTTTATGTTGGGTATATCTGGTACATTTTTATCTCTCTCTAGTGTCTTCTATAGTCCTTTAACCATTCACTGAAGAGAAATTGAGAATTCTGTTGTATGCCCATCACTGTACTTGTTTCTGGTGATGATAAATGCAAAATATATAGGAGATAATTTCTTAAGAAATTTTATGACATTTATTGGAGGCAGTTGCATTATGGAGTGGATATTTGAGTGCACTCTTTTTAAAAAAATATATTTTATTGATGTTTTACAGAGAGGAAGGGAGAGGGACAGAGAGTTAGAAACATCAATTAGAGAGAAACATTGATCAGCTGCCTCTTGCATACCCCCTACTGGGGATGTACCCACAACCCAGGTACATGTCCTTGACTGGAATCAAACCCGGGACCTTTCAGTCCCCAGGCCTACGCTCTATCCACTGAGCCAAACCTGTTAGGGCTTGAGTGCACTCTTACTGAAAACACCTTGACTGTAAAAATGACCTAAATGTCATCTAGTGCTGTCTCTGATGTTAAGTTACATGTCACTGGCTGAGGCTCATTTTATTTGTAGGATGAAAGAGTTGGACTGGTTTGTCTCTAAGATCTCCTCCTGATACATTCATCTGTGCCTTCCAGTTTGTGTCAGAACCTGGAAGCTGCTATCTTATTTTCCATCTTCAATGTTCTTACTTATATAGCTATGGTAAAGGATGTTTAAATATTTTTGATAAAGTATTTGATATTCCTGAAAAAAAAAGATTAGAGGAAATGGCCTAGCATTTTATGGCTGAAATTAATCTTCTCTAATTATTTACTTAGATAAAAAGGTTAATGTTCTGCTTAACTCTTTTAAATGGTCTTTGCCCAGTTAGTGGAACCTATAATCCTCGGGATATATCACTGGAAGTTGAGAGCTTATCTTCCTTAAAGTAAATACCAGCATTGATGGTTGCCCTGAATGCAGACTACGTTGTATCATACCTATTTTCTGTCCCCATTATGTTCGCATTTTATCTATTTCATTTTGGCCCAAATATCATTCCTTGGTTTCTTTATCTTGATTTCTGCTGGCTGATATTTAAACAGGTTTTGTTTTAAAGCCGTTCTTAAATCTTAGTTATTGTTTTGGCAGTGTTCAAAAGAGCTTGAGCAGAAATCTGTTCTTTCGTTTTTTAATTGTCCTTGCTCCAAGTACCTGCCACCTTTTCTCCATATATTTATTTTATTCATATGCGCATTGCTGCTTTTTAATGGCTGATCTTAGATTCTTATTTTTAATATGAAATGTTTTAATTTTGAAGTTCACCTATAATAAGTACTTATCTTCTGTTGCTTTAAATTGAGACACAAGAACATGTCATATTGTTCACTATAACCCTACATGTGTTTTAAGGGTGAAAGACCTGCTGAAGATAATTTTGGTCAATGGAGTTTATTTGGAATGATATGAAAGGGATATTTGAAATAAAATATACAGCTCAAAATGATAAAATAAATCCCTGGGAATCACAATTATTAAGTATATATATGCTCAATTGATTAGCTCAACCAGGCAGTGAAATCAACATAGCCACTGAGAGATTCCCTAATCTATGTCTAGTGATAGAAAATCATGCCTTGCTATTTCCAAAGATAATTTAACAATAAGGTTTGAATTCCTAACCATGAAACTATGGATGTAAGAGGAATTAGAAATGCTTTTTTCAACTCTCTTGCATTCCAATTTATTGAATTCATGCTGTGTACTATGATGCTTAATTTGTCTAAACTTAGAGACTCTTTACTAGTGTACCCTAAAAATAATTTAAATAGAGAATAGAGATATTTGTGATTTATTGCACTCCTCTAGAAAAAATAACAAGTTAATTAAAATGCTTCAGGTCACTATATATTTTAATTAATTTTAGCTATAATTTTAGATTCCTAAAAAGGCCAGGAGAACATGGAGAAATAAGACAGTTAGCAAGCATGCCAGAGCCACTTTGATTCTCCTGGTTTATTAAAACCCATTTGAGTCTTTGATGGTCTATGAAATCATGGCATTCTATCAATTATGATCTCAAAAGATTTCTGAAATCTTTTTTAAGTGAGAAGCAAGTAAATTATGGGTTTGTCTTTTAAAATGTGTTTTATTATGCCATTACTTCAAATAATGTCAGTAACTCAGTACCAGTTTGAATGGTTATGGAACATTTGTAATTCAAGGGGGTGTGATTATCATTGTATATTCTGGTATAAAAAAGACTTTAGCCAGATTACTTTTTATCGGCTCATGAATTTAGATGCAGTTCTTTTAGTTCCATAATGCAGCTGTCTAGGGGTAGATATATGCAACTCTCCAGATTGGCTGCCATTGAAAACTTGTCCTCAGAAACTTGATAGTTCAGAGTAGAGAGGGATTGCTGGCTCTCATGGGGAAAACATTTTGAAATAAATAGCTATTACAATGACAAAAAAATGAGATTTGGGTTAGCTTTCCCAGGTGGCATACTTGTTCTCCATCTATACATATAATGAAGTGGGCGAAGAAGCTGCCCTCTTTGAGTTCATTTCTAATGCCCGTCTGTATATGATAAATGTCAATTTCTTCAACCATCACATAAAAAAAGGCCTCCCTGCCACCAAGTGTCATTCACTAAACTGCCACATTCATTCCCTCCACTTAATGTGGCTTTATTAACATTTGCCGTCAGCAATTTTCAGTGTCAGCCACTGAAGAATGATGCATTCTCATTTCATTAGGGTTCACTTAGGAAAATAATTCCTAATCTTCAAAAGCTGAATAGGCATGCTGTATACTCTTAAAGATGTACATGAATAAGAAAAGTGAAGTCATGTATGTAGACTTAGTCAAAACCTCTGACTGATTCCAGGGACAGGCAGGATGTGGGGAGGACTCAGATTCATATTTCATGCAGACACACCTGTGTGGGTGTGTCTCAAAAAGTTTTTAGGCAGTATTCTCCACAAGGAATCAAAAATGTGGGAAATATTGACACTGTAAACTCAGTGTGTGTTAGAAAGAGAAACCATAAGATGACTATCCATGAGACTAGACTTTAATAATGATTCGATAGCTGATATGTGGGATTTAGGCCCTGACATCCTCTATCTGAGAATACATTGACATCCTTTTCTCCACTCTTTCTTAACTTGTAGATTTCAGTTACCTAGCATTATATGAGGGACATCTAACTAAGCCCAGGTGATGAGAGAGGGAATCCAGGATGAACCAGGGCTGCTATTTGTCCTAAGGAGTGCAGGGATTGATGGATAAAAGTGGTTAGAGGTGAAAGGCCAAGCAGTAATGTCAAAGCAGAGAGCCTGAATACTGAAAAGGATATAAACCCACACACCTTACAAAGAGAAGGTTAAGCCCGAGTGGCTATAGGGAGGAAACACATTCTTCCTTTACACTCTCTCAGGTTCAGTATGAATCAAACTGATAACAGACAGACCAGCGGGCGTAAAAGATTTATTGCACGTGGGGGAACTTCACAGGAAAGGAGGGAAATCCCAAAGATACAGCCAGACCCAGAGGCTTAAATATCATTTAACAACATGTACAGGAGGCTGTTTGTGTTTCTAGTGGGAGAGGAGGAAAAGTAGATTGTGGGAAGATGACTAAGAAATGTATCATAAATAGGAATGTACTCAGCTAGGTTTCCTATGCAGATGTGAATCATCTCATCACCAGTGATGAAAGATGTCTCCTAGTCATTCTTCTTTTCCTGGTTCAAGAGAAGAGGACACCTCTGCAAATGGAAGTTGTCTTTACGAGAGAGAAATATACACCCTGTTTTCAAATAGTTAGGAGGAGGGTAGAGAGCTTTGTTGTGTCTGATTCTTTTTCTAAATTTAATTTATTGAGGTGATATTAGTTACTAAGATTAGGTAGATGTCTTCTGTTTCTCAATTGCCTTTGACTGAAAATAGTCCTATGCCAAAGTGGGATATTTTGGGATGGCATATACTGGTCTTCTTCAAAGTATGAAGTATATGTAAAATCAAGAAGATGAGGCATATTGGTAGGACTGTGTAATTTTGGAAACAAGCTGTATTGATTATGCACATCTTTGTTGGCTCATTACTCTTTCACTATTATTAAGTGGGATTCTGTTCAGTGTTATAATACGTTGTCTCCTATGAGCCTTGCAGGCCTCATGGATTTTATGGTATAAAGTTCTTCTTTAAAAGAAAGAATAACCCATTCACAGAGGAGAAGCAACATTTTGAAGGCTCACAGCCAGTCAGTACTAGACATGCAACTTGAGTCTAAGTCCTTACTGACTACTGTTTTCTTGTGCTGCAATTATATTTTTTTTCCTAAACAAAGAACAAGATACTTGGTTAGAAAATAAATTTAGCGCTTAAATCTAGGAAATACTTAGACATACAGATAAGGTCAATATAATTTTATAACCTATATATACCTATCATATCAGTTTAGCTCACCATTTCTCATTCATGTACATTTTGACTTCCACATTTAAAGTGATATTTTTTTAGGTCAAATACACACACACACAATGCACTACTAGTATTTAACAAATAATTTTTTAAAATATATTTTATTGATTTTTTACAGAGAGGAAAGGAGAAGGATAGAGTTAGAAATATCGATGAGAGAGAAACATCAATCAGCTGCTTCCTGCACACCCCCTGCTGGGGACGTGCCCAAAACCGAGGTACATGCCCTCAACAGGAATTAAACCTGGGTCCCTTCAGTCTGCAGGTCGATGTTCTATACACTGAGCCAAACTGGTTAGGGCTATTTATCAAATCTTTACAGTCCATCTCAAATATGAATAATCATGGAAGCCTTTCTAATTTTCATAGAAGAATTAAGGAATTCTTATTATAAGCTCTCATAGAAATGTGTTTGTATCATACTGTATATTTACATGCATATTAACTACTTTCCAGATAGTACATCCTTTAAGACAAATATCTTATATACATTTACTAAAGCACCTATCACAATCCCTGATATACTGTACATATTCAGTTAATAATTGGTCAATAAATAAGTATAAAGAACCTTTAAATGTAATGTTGGTATAAGTGATGGTCATGGACTTTCAAGTAAATAAGCCTTTTGGAACATATAAAGGTCATGGAGTATTTCCTTTATAAATCAAATTTCTTAAAATGCTAAGAAAATAGTTCACCCCAGCAATTGATGCCAAAAGAGTTTTTTTATCCTGAGAACTGTTACCTTAGTACAGATCTAATGTGGATGCAGTTTGAGGGAAATCCCATTGGAGTTTATGATGTTTTCTCTGACTTGAGTCCCATTTATCACTAGATCTCATCATATTTAAGAGAAACTACCAACAAACTAAAATTCTGCCCATAACTTTATTACAAACTTCACAAAGATTTGGTCATGACTGCAGACATCAACAAACTCCATCACGACGTAATTGGCAATGTCCATCAATCATAGCTTGGGTCCAAAGCGAAGGAGAGGTTTTTCTTTATAGGGCTATACTAGAGAAAAACATGGTCCTCTCAGGGCAGTTTATCTATTTGTGCCTCTACTATGAGCACAAATGACTGTCCCCTATTATTTACCTTTTTTCCTTTTGAACATTGATTTGATCCATAAAAGATAAAATATTAAGTGGCATGACTGGGTTTGAACCAGAAGGTCAGAACCCTGATGATGCTTTTGGAATAAAGGTGTTCAGTAGGGCATCTAATATAATAAAAGAGAAACATGCAAATTGACTGTTACCACCAGCCAATCAGAGCGGCTGTATGCAAATTAACCCGGCCAACAGCCACAGAGCTAGAGCAAACCAAAGGCTTCTGTTGCAACTGCCTGCCTAGGCTGGCTGAGCCTCTGCTCACGGCCACGCCCACCAGCCAATCAGAGAGGCTGTATGCAAATTAACCCAGCCAAGATGGAGGCCAACAGCCATGGAGCTAGAGCAAACCAAAGGCTTCTGTTGCAACTGCCTGCCTAGGCTGGCTGAGCCTCTGCTCACAGCCACGCCCACCAGCCAATCAGAGCGGCTGTATACAAATTAACCCAGCCAAGATGGAGGCTGGCAGGGCGGCTCTGCACTGGGAGCCTCCTCGGCCGGCATAGCTGTGCTAGGTGTGTCAGCTCAGTGGGGGAGGGGGGGGTCTGGCCTGAGGCCTCCTCGGGGCGTCCAGGAGCAGCTGTCCCGGGTCCACTGCCTGGCTCCGCCCCCTGGGGGCCTCCCTGGGGCATGCAGGAGCACGGGGACTCTGCAGGTGTGCAGGAGCAGCCGTCCTGGATCTGCTGCCTGGCTTTGCCCCCCAGGGGCCTCTGCGGGACATCCAGGAACACCTGTCCTGGGTCCACTGCCTGGATCTGCCCCAGGGGCCTCCTTGGGGGGATGTGGGAGCACCTGTCCAGGGTCCACTACCTTCATCCGCCCCCCAGGGGCCTCCACAGGGCGTGCGGGAGCGTCTGCTGCACAGTGCGGAGAATCCGAAGCCAGTTCACTGCCCAGCTCCACCCCGTGTGTGTTTGCTCAGCAGCAGGGCCCCACTGAGGGATTCTGCACCAGTGTCCGCCCCTGGCTTGCCACCCAATTCTGCGCCAGGTGTATCCCCTCAGCGGTGGGGGCCCACCAGGCATGTGTAATCGTGGGCCCTCCGGTAGGAAACATCCAGGCCTGCACTCACCAGCCTTCCCACCCCCCAGTGCACGAACCCTGAAGGGGCTGTGGGCAGCCTGAAAATGGCTCTCAGCCCTTCACCCAGGCTGGCCAGGCATGCCAGCAGGTGGACATCCCCCCTGAGGTGTCCCGGACTGCAAGAGGGCATAGGCCGGGCTGAGGGACCCCCACCCCCGAGTGCACAAATTTTTGTGCACCGGGCCCCTAGTGATTATATATTTAGGGTTAATTGGCCTTTGTTTCGAAATTGCTTATGAAAATTTAACATAGGTGTGAACACCATAATGTAACAATTTTTATTTCCAATTTAGTTCCTGTTGAGTTCCCCAAACTGCAGTTTTTGATAAGGGCATTATCTTTCCATGATTTATATTACTATTCCCTCTTGGCTGGGATTGAGATTTTCAAAGAGAAGTTAAATTTTCTTCTTCGTGAGTCTTTAGAAATTTTAGGAAATGAGCTGATTGGGAATCTATAGTTTGATAACCAGTGAAAACTCCATAATACAAAAAAAATCATAACTTAATATATTCATTGAATAGATATTTGAACCTAAATATTACCCTGTATCTGTGTTTGAAGTATGTATGTTGTCAACATAAAAATGTCCAAACATATAAAAATTTGTATACATATATTTGAGCCAAACTGACTATAATTGCCAGGAAGCAAAATATAAATTGATTGAGAAAATGATTCTGAGAATGGCAGTTTTTCTCCTTATTTTATACTCTAGAGGCCCGATGTATGAAATTCATGCAAGGCTCTCACTCCCTGCCATGGCTTTGTCCAGAAGGTGGTTTGAAAGGACGATCAGAAGGAGGTCCAGTCTAATTACCATATTATGCTTTTATTATTATAGATTAGAATTAAAGCAGAAAAAGAGATATGTAAGGGGGGTTACATTAAATCCATTGGCGATAGATTAGGGAGGCAGGAGAGAGCAAAGCTGGGAAATGTCTGAGACTGGATAAAAAGTAAAATGATAGAAACATTGCTTCTTTTACTATATAGGTGAGTACAGGATAGTTAACAGTCAACAATTACTAGAATAACAATGAGGGTTTCTGTTGTCTCCTGCTCTGGAGAAAGGAAATTACCCTGATATTATCCTAGATGCCAAAACATAATAGACAAGGTGAAGGTGAAGATTGACCTTTGTCTGGGAAGATATGTGCCTAGGACATGGCTGCCCATGACTGGCCTTTAGTTAAGAAGCTTTAATTTCGGACGATCCTATTTAGTTACTTTAGGTCTCTGAGTTTATAAGGCTGCCATGCAGGCCTCCCTCGAGTTTGTCAGGTTTAGTATATGGCACCATTTTCTTCCACAGTATTTTACATTTTATTCTTCAATCGGATCTCCAGCATTGTTGAGATAAAATATGAGACACTGAAGAGAGGATAGCTTGTTCTTTTCATATGTTCAGTTTTGAAGCAAAGTTAATGATTAATTAAATGTCTGAAGTCATACAGCTGGTTCAGACCAAAGATAGTGTCAGGTTCTGAATAAGTTGACCTCAAGGGCAGCCAGATTTGCATTTTGCATTAAAAAGTTTCCATTTCAATGCCCATTTTTAAAGAAACTTGTATGAGCCTAATAAAGTAACAACCACAGTTTGGTTCTCCTTCAGGGATGTAAACCACACTCCATGTCTAGACACTGAGCTTACAAATGACAGAGGTTACACAAAAACAAAGCTGAGAAAATATAGATGATAGAGTACATTTTGTTCTCACTACTGGACAAAGTTCTCTTTCCACCTATACATACCTGCGACTGGCTCAGTATTCCCACTTTTAGTAAAAGAAAAGCGTATCACATGAACCCCTCTTTGCTGTTTTAGACCTATTTGGCCAAATATACAAATCTCTCTTTTTTAAAAAATATATTTTATTGATTTTTCACAGAGAGGAAGAGAGAGGGATAGAGAGCTAGAAACATTGATGAGAGAGAAACACCGATCAGCTGCCTCCTGCACACCCCCCACTGGGGATGTACCTGCAACCAAAGTACATGCCCTTGACTGGAATTGAACCTGGGACCCTTGAGTCTACAGGCCAATGCTCTAACCACTGAGCAAAAACGGTTAGGGCTCTACAAATCTCTTGAGTTTCTATCTGTGACAGACAGAGAAAACTCTTGCTAAAAGTATTTTTTTACACTAAAAGTACTTTTCATCTATGGACCCTTTTGGGCCTTTACTTCAAAATTTTGTGTGTGTTGCATGCATGAAAATCAGTGAAAAATGCAAGGTCATCAGGTGATGACAGAAAACAAAACAGTATCTGGGAGAAGAAAGATGGGCAAGCCAAAGCAGCCCTGCTCTCTCTAGATAAACAGTCCCTCTCAGTCCTTTCCTTCCCCATTATCATGATGGACAGGCATTGGATGATCTCAGAGAGAGGAGAGAGATAAGCAACCAGGGAAAAGCAAGTGCTTTGAGAAGATTTTAGTAGTTGGTTGTATGATTTCCAGCTTGCTCAAATGTGAACACAGGAAGGGTAGCAGGGGAAAGGATATAAATATCTTTTTTTGTACCAAGAAATTTTTATTTGAAAATGGTTCCTACAAACCCTTTGCTTATTCTCTAAATTGATATTAAGAAAGGCACCTGGTGTTCTGTTCTGGTTTTACCTTGGATACATAGATTGTTGGATGAGCCTCGCTCTTACCCTTACAACATGAAAAAAGATGAGCAAAGTTCAAAGAATGGCTGTTCTTGAATCCATCAGAGAACCTGAGTGGCAAGGTGGTTAACTATCCCTAAATCTGGTGGAAGACAGGTGACTCCGAAGGGAAACAGATCTTGAACATTTGCTTACCTGGGACAGATGCCAGAGGCCAAAACAAACTGGAAGGAGGAGCATTCAGCTTATTATTTTTTTAATGAAAGACTAAAGGTTGATTGTTAAATAGAGTGAGAGTACAAGGTCCCTGTGAATCACATATATAGGAGCATGCGTGACCTTTTTCTTCCATAAATTTCAGCAAGAATTTGCAGGTAAGATTGGGAAGGATGATGAAACAGCTCTCCTTTTGCTATCTGGGGCTGGTTGGGGAACAGGAATGGCATCCACTGAAGAAAAACTGCATGGGACATCGTTTCTATTTCTTGTTCTTATCCTTTCATTTATTCAATCAATCATCAATGGGACAACACAATTTTCTCAAGAAAGTTTACACATTTAGCGTGTGAAAATTACAAATGTATAGGAAGAAATAGATTGTATACTGGTTTTGGATATCAAGTCTATCTTTAATTTTTGAGAAAAATAAAGGATACGTGCAAAGACAGGGAATGACAGCTAAAGAAGGGATGAGAATCCAGATTATAGGAGGATAGGGTGCCCAGATCTAGCTCTTGCTTTTAGCACATATCTGTTTCTCTGATGTATGGTGCTGCTATACTCAAGCATAACTAATCCCCCACTAGTTAAATACATCTATCAGAGAACTGAAATGAAATGCATTAAGCTCCAAGTTTGATTCCAAAATCACATAGAACCTGAGCTGTTTTAATAATCCTGTTGAGAGATGCATCGTCCCTTAGATTTATGATACATTAAAATATAAGGACCCGTGGGCATATATGCCTACATAATGTTGAAGCATAAATTTTGGAAATTGATTTGGTTCAATCCAGCAAATATTTATTAAAGGTCTACTATTTGCAAACTAAATGCTGTCATTAAATGGTTCGTCCATGAAAAGCCACTGATAAGATGAATGATTTGATTAAGTACACTGGATCACCTCGGGAGCTAGTACCATGTGGAAGAAAAGTAATATTCATCGTCCCCATAAGCAATCACTTCAGAGTTGTGAGGAACTGGCAATCCTGGAATATTTGCTGAAACTTGAAAATGTTTGACTATATAGGGGTTGGCAAAAGTAGGTTTATGATTGTTCTTATGGAAAAAAGACATGCAGGTTATGATTATTATAGTGGCTTTATTAACTTAATAGATTGTTACAATGTACAGTGCACTTAGGTATAATATCAGAAGTGTGAGCCTACCTTTGCTCATCTTTTATACTAACTATAACTATATGAATATATGAATTTCACTCTACAAAGTCCATTTTGATTCATCACATTCCATTAATTTTGCCTGAAAATGTTTTAACTTTGGTCACTTGTATCCATATCTCACATCCTAGTTCTATCTACAGTTGTCACCTTCCTGGGCCATTTCAATGCCTCTTAACTTGGTCTGTTTCAACTTTCATCTCTTTCCATACAATTCTTCCTCAATTCATCCAGAATTGTTTCTTAAAACTTGAGTTCATGCCACCTCACCCCCCTGCTTAAATAATTAAGTAATTTCTCCATTATGGTAGAATAAATTTTAGGTTATAAACCATAACCCACACATCCTTCATGTTTTGGCCCTACCTACTTCATCAGTATATCCCTTGCCTCTGTATGCCATGAGTACACTTAAAACACTAAAGCCACTCTGGCCTTCCTTCAGCTTCATAAATATCCAATTTCTTTTTGTGTTAGTCATTATATCTAATCTAATAACAGAGTAATATGCAAATTGACAGTCACTCCAAGACACCTAAGCCATGCCCACCAGTCAGGCCACATCCCCAGCCAATAAGAGCAGATGTATGCAAATTAAGCCAAGATTGAAGCCGGGAGCCACAGAGCTAGACCAAACAGGAGGCTTCTGTTGCAACTGCCTGCCTAGGCTGGCTGAGCCTCTGCTCATGGCAACAATGTTTCAATTATAGAAGCCACAGAGCTGAAGCAAACAGAAGGTTTCTTAACCTGCCTAGGCCTCTGCTCAAGGTAACAAAGTTTCGGTTAGAGAAAATAAATAAACCCCAGAAACCTGATTCCAGCCAGCCTCGCTGGGACCTTGGGTCAATGGGAGCTGTGGGAAGCCTGAAAATGTCCCTTAGCCCCTCAACCCAGGCTTGCCAGGTATCCCAGTAGAGACTTTAACCCTAAAGGGACTGTAAGCAGCCTGAAAATGGCCCTCAGCCCCTCACCCAGGCTGGCCAGGAATGCCAGCAGGTGGACATGCCCCAAGGGGTCCCAAACTGTGAGAGGGCATAGGCTGGGCTGAGGGATGCCCTCTGAGTGAACAAATTTTTGTGCACTGGTCCCCTAGTATGTATATATAACCACATGATTTTGGAAGATGAAAAGTGCCAAGATCAACATTCAGCAAGCTAGAGATCAAGAAAGTTGGTGGTATACATTTCCATTCAAGGACCAGCGGACTTGAAACCCAGAAGAAACCAAAGTTTCCATTTGAGTCTATCAGGCAGGAGGAAACTGATCTTCCAGCTCTGAGGTAGTCAAGCAATAGGCATTTCTTTTTATTTAGGGGAAGTTCAGTGTTTATTCTATTTAGGCCTTCAACTGATTGGATGAGGCTCACCCACATTAGAGAGGGCAATCTGCTTTACTTGATCTATTGATTTAAATGTTAATTTAATACAAAAACACTCTCACAGAAATACCCATGATGTTTGACTCTTCACTCAGTTAAGTTGACACATGAAATTAACCATCAGATTTCTTCAAGTCAGAGTCTTTCTTATTCCTAGAAAACTCTTTTGCTAATCCATTGGTGGGATAGTTGATATTGATCTTTCAGAATTACTTCCTCAGTGAGTACATTCTTGATTCACCAATGTCATTTAAGTTCTCCCAGTTGTCCACTCCCAAAGTACTGCTTTCTTTAGTGTCATGAATCTTGTTTACCTTACAGTAGTTAGGTATTTATTTTTTTAGTTTGTTTAATGTCTATCTTTTCCACTGGGCATTAAAATCCATGCAAGCAAATATAATCTTTCTCTTTCTTTTCTTATTAGTACTAATTGTTAATGTCTGCTATATAGTATGTATTCATAAATATTTATTGAATACATACTATATAGCAGAATAAATTAATGTAGAAGTTAAAGAGCAAGCAAGACCATTATGAAAGGGGGAATTAAAATTTATTACCCTCTTGCTTTCAGATCCATTTTTTTTGCCTTTCCCAGTTTTATTCTTATCATGGGGTCTGACATTGCATATCACATTTTCCAAACTCAGCTGTCAACTGGGCAGGTTTGGCCAGTGGGAAGCATTGGTCAGAGATGGATAGTAACTAGGAAGAAAGAGGCAGTCAGCATATTCCTCTCCTACTGCACTTCCTTCATGTTTCCAGCTCCTACTAGACAAGATCTCTGTGGTTCTCCCTTTACCCAGGTAGCTCCACTTTCAATAAAATAATTCCTTCATGTCCCTTCAGTAGCAGTTTTGCACTGTTACTAATATGTGGATTCATTCACTGACGTTTGATTTATAGTTTAGCTCTTCAAATATGTTTCTCTGTGTAAAGTGTTTCTTATTTTAAACTAGAGGCCCTGTGCACAAAATTCATGCATGGGGAGTTAGAGGAGTCTTCCACAGCTGGGCCTACACCCTCTTGCAATCCAGAACCCCTCAGGGGATGTCCAACTGCCAGTTTAGGCCTGATCCCACAGTCAGACATCCCTCTCACAATCCAGGGCCACTGGCTTCTAACTGCTCACCTGCATGATCACCCCTAACCACCTCTGCCTCGCCCCCGGTACTAAGGCTTCATTGGGAAGGAAATCTGGAATGACATATGGAAGGTCATTTGGCTGTCCAGTCTAATTAGCATATTACATGTCTATTATTATAGATTCCCTTGATTTGAAATACATGGAAATTTGTTTCCAATATAGCACCTTGGTTAATACAGAATAATTGGGTTGTTTGCCTTCAATGGTCAAGTCTTGTTGAAAAAAAGATAGAAGAGAAACTCTTTCAATAAAAAAATAAATGCTGCAATGTTGTTTGATAGTGACCTATTGTTCCAGTACTGCTAAAGCAACACTACTATGTGATCCAAGTCTCATGTAGTGGCTTGAGATGCTTCACTCAAATAGGGTGGGTCTTGGCGCCAGTCTTTCTAAGCCCTATAAGCTGTTAAAATGGAGTTGAATTAGTTTCCTAGGGCTGCCAACAATGCACAAATCAGGTGGCTTAATGTAGAATAAATTTATTATCTCACAGTACTGGAGGCTGGAAGTCTGACATCAAGGTCCTAACAGGGCCTTTCTTTAAAATCTCTAAGGGAGTATCTTTCCTTGTCTCTTTCAGCTTCTAGTATCTCCAGGCCCTCCTTTGCTTGTGGCACCATAACTCCAATCTCCGTCTCCTTCTTTACATGGTCATCTGCCCGTTATGCCTGTGCCCAAATTCCTTCTTCTTATAAGCAAACCAATCATATTGGATTAGAGCAGATCTTAATGTCCTCATATTAACCTAGTTGCTTTGCAAAGATTCTGTTTCCAAATATGTCACATTCATAGTACTTGGGTTAAGATTTCAGCGCATCTTTTTGGGAGGCACAATTCAACCCACAAGAGGAAGAGCATGTATGTTGCAAGGTCTCCCTTTCTTTCTGCTCCTTCCTTTTGATGCTCATTGTTTATTCAGCTTCCAAAACTATTTTATTTTTCACTGGACAGAGGAAAGCAGACTTTCTCCCCATGTTTCTTCTCCAGGTCTCTGTCATTAATAGAACCCCCTGAAATTCCTTCATGAAAATCATAAGAATTCCTGTTTCAAATATGGGATCAAAAATATGAGGATCCCCCTCATATAACAGTCTATATGTTCCAGATTCCTGCCCAATTTGACCACTCTATTTTATTCTGTCCATTCCAAACCAATTTATCGCCAGTTTATTGAACCTTTCTTAGAGCTGAAAAATAGCCGCCTTATTTTGGTGTCTGGCAGGCACATCACACAGTGTAAACTTCCTAGTGATTCAGCAGTTCACGTTGTGAAATATGAGAATCACTGCTAAAAAGGCAAAATTCTGTTAGCTTCTGGGGAATCCTGACCTCAAGTCCCCTTCTAACTTTTTCTCACCTGAAGGGAATTCATTTATTGTATCTAAGCATAGGCCTCAAGTAAATTATTTTAAGATCTATTGTTTAATTTATTGGTTAGAAAGCTTTTTATCTCTTATTTATGATCAGGTAAGCTTTAATTGGAAATGGGTTGGAAATCATGAAAGCTAGGTGGGTATTGTGGTCCCTGTTGTATATTGATTTTACAAACACCTGCTTGTTGTGTAAAGTTATGCAAAATCGTCCTTGATCTGTTGCTTTTTTTCCTTCTTTTTCTTTTGCAAACTTTTGAAGCACTATGGAACTTGTCAATTAAATCAAGAAAATATAAATAAATCTGTGAATTCAAAAGAAGTAGAAGACTCTTTGTTTAAAGCATAGTTCTCTTGACTAAATTAGAATTAATTATTTTCATGTGTTATAAGGGATTTTATTATTTTTAACTACAACATGTTCAACTGAAAGAATGTTAACCTTGTTTTAATAAATGAAAGACAAGACGTTGAATCCCATAACCTGAAAGTAAGAGGACACATAGAGAGATATTAAATTTTAAAAATTCATACATATTTTAAAATGTCTATAGTCTAAAGTTTGAGAACATGTTCAGAGTAATGTTTTTCTCCTTTAGTCTATAATGCCACTATGGATAGTTTATTTCCCAGGGTCTCACTGTGCTTTTGGAAGCAGTACGTGCTTTTTATGGAAAGATTTCTGGAAAGCCAAATTAAATGAAGTCTAATTGATATTTGCTTGGTTTGTATTATATATCTATTGGTGACTGTATGTGGTTATTTTTATTCTATTCCAAAGACAATGTAACTTGAGAAAATCTGAAATTCAGAGATGAAACAGTCACTCTTTGCATACATATTTGACTCTCAATTACATGCACTAACAGAGAGGAACAGTTATATGATTGATTCAAAGAAAAGAGATTATTCACAAATGTCTTTAAATTTTATTGTATCACTTTTTTTCTGCAACAGAACCGCCTTCTTATTTGGTCTTGCTCCAGTTTTTCAATAAGTGTATATTGGTTCATGGTGAGATGAGAGGTAGTCATGGTGGTTCTCCTTGTTGGTCAACAGTTAGAATTTAAACATTTCTCATAAATAAGCTCAGAGTAATTTAATGATACAACAGAATATTGCAAATTTTACCTTTCCTCCAGTTAATTTCTAAAACAGTAGAATCATGGTCATGGTGGGTAGCCTCCACGCTTAGTTTTGCTCTCCTTTTAGCTGAATCTTCCTTTTGGCCTTGAGACGAATAACATTCCTCTTGGAAACTTGGGCAGAATGACAGGTTGGAACAAGTAATGGGCCTGTTTCAGGAGAAGAGTTGCAACAATTCAAATATTCAGTGGATGTTGCCTGTGGATCTTCAGACAAGTGGTTTTGATCTCTTTCTATTTTTCTGATCTGTAAAATGAGAATAAAATTCCTCCTTGATGGTTGCTCAGGGCTGTTTTAAATCAAATGAATTATGGGCTTTGTCATATATAATCCATAATATAAAATTAAGGAAAAATAATTACATAAAAATATATTGTACCAGTATGAGAACGCAGGCCTGGAGGAAAGACCCTTAGGTTCTATGCTCCATGCTGCTATACAAGCATGTATATGACTAGGAGATCAATTAACACACCTCATTTTGCATTGCTATGAGTTTAGGGGTTGAAATGTAAGATCTGTATCTTTGCTTATATCACAGCAATCCCTGATATTTAGTAATCTTTACTTATTAAAACCCCCTTCCTTGGGCCATTTCAGAGGTTTCTTTAATTTAAACTCTGCCCTACAATCATTCCTATTTAGAAATGGTAAATAAATGTGGTTATACATTTTAAATCAGGGAGAGAATTTGATAGTAGCTTATATTTATTAGAATATTAGTTGTAAGATAGGTTATGCTGTTATGATACATAGTTTAAAATATTAGTAATCCAGCTTAAAATAATTCTTTATCACTCCCAGTGTGCTGTAGGACTGTGCAACTTTTTAAAAATTAATTAATTAATTTAAAACTTTTTCCCTTTAAATTTCAGAGAGAGGAAGGGAATGAGGGAGAGATATAGAAACATCAGTGATGAGAGAACCATTGATTGGCTGCCTCCTGCATTCCCTACACTGGGGATCAAGCCTGCAACCAGGCATGTGCCCTGACCAGGAATTAAACCATGACCTCCTGTTTCATGGGTCCATGCTCAACCACTGAGCCACACCAGCCGGGCTGTGTAACTCTTTAGCGTAGCCGACCTCTAGATCTTGACTAAGCTTTTCAAGCCACTTTGATCTATGTCATAGAACATGCCAACATATATTCCAATGATTGCTAGGAAGAAAGAGAGTCTTGCATTGGCTCTAAGATATGTCTGCTGGTAAAAGACACATGTCACTGAGGTTGCATTTTATTAGCCAAGAAAGATATGCAGCCACACCTATATTCAAAGAGAGGTAAGGATAGTCCTTTGTTTATGCTAAAAAGAGGAAAACTAGAAATTCTGGTGAATAGCATTAATGTCTACCATAAATATTTATTGTGTGTTTAACACATTTCTAAGAAATTTATGTAAATTATTTTTAACTACATGCATTAGTTAGAACAACAATTCTATTATGTGGACACAAACTGTGTGCCTCCTGGTTTGTAGATGAGGAAACTTTGAGAAATATTGAATAAAGTTCCACTAGCACAAAGAGGAGATGGGGTCTATTCCCAGACCATGTGGCTGCAGAATATATCCCTTAACAATGATGTTATGTGTCTTTCAAACCATTACATCTCTAAGTAACATTTGTATTTTAAAAGAAAAGAAGCCTTAAGCTATAGTAACACTTTTCAAGTAGTGTGCTGTGGCAGAGTCATGTGTCACAATAATTTTTAAAACCTGCAATACTTGACTATTTAATCAGGGACACTGACCTTTTTCCCCTGAGACTATCAGATAAAAACATGGCAATAGTCCACACAACAACAGCCGTCTAGTGTGAATGAATCAAATTATACCTAATTTTTTGTCAGCACAAATATATATATATTTGGAGTGCTGCAGAATTTTAGTAATTAGTTTATATATACCATGACATGAAAAAGGTTGAAAATCTCTGAGATACAGGAATGAAATACTAGTGAGTAGAGATTTGGGGTTCTCCATTAGAAAAAAGAATGTAGGTATAAGCATTTGACCAGCTTCAATAAAATCCTGTCACAGTGTCTGATTCTGTATCATCCTGTGTTATAAAAACTTAGTTCCAAGACAGACAGAATAAAGAAACAGATTCAAGCATGAAGATGTAAAAAGCATGGTGTTGAATATTTTAAACAAAAAATAACTATAAAGGTAATCATTTGTTTTGTCAGGGTGAATAAGGGGAAAACAAATTATCACATCAAGTTAATATGGGAGAGAAAAGTAACAAACATGTTTAAATAACATTCTTTTTCTCCCCAAACATTGTTGTTTGCCAAGGATAGCTGCTTTTATGTTCAGCATTGTGAGAGGAAATGGTTTAAACAAGTTTTAATTTATTTAGAAAAAAATTTTAAAAGATTTATGAAATGATAATAAATGTAAAATAATATTATGAATAAATCATGCTGTGACATTATACTTGGGGGCTTCATCATTAAGGAAAGGCATATGCTGCCCAAGAAATATGGCCTCCAGAGTCTATCATTTTAAGATGGAGTATTTAGTGTGCACATTAGCAAAGCTTAGTCTCTTATTTATGATCAGCTTCATTTTAATTGCAAGGATGCTGGAAGGCATCCAGTGTCTGTGGCCACTGGATTTCTGAGATCTCAGTATATTGCTCTTTGAGACGTCTGTACAAATTCCTAGGATATAGGAAAAATCTAATCAGATTCCTGAAAAACAGATCCTCATATTGTTTTCATATAAAAACTAATCAAAAGGAAGGCTTTAATTTAGAGAGGATGTGACAAGTTCATCAAACTGAAGAAGAACAGAGCAAAAAGGAGGAGCGATTTCCATGTTGTAATTGTCTTCGGTGAAGGAGTTGAGATTTTTGGATGTTTACCTCTCCTCTGTAACTATATACAATATAATTGCAATATGAAACTACCCAAGACCAAAGCCACCTGAAACACAATCATAATGCAGAAGTACTCCATTAACCCCTACTTGTTCCAGGAAATGGTTGGCCACCAAAATCTCTCTGCCCTAACATTGAACAATGTTTTTTCTTTTGGAATTTTCCCAAACTGCTTGTTTGCCTTCTTGCAGCCAACCAAGGGACAACCACATGTTCATGAAGACCAATGAAAATATATCTTATATAAAAAAAATCTCACTCTAATAGACATTTGTCAATCAGAGACTGTCAGCGTTCTCTCTCTCTCTCTCTCTCTCTCTCTCTCTCTCTCTCTCTCTCTCTCTCTCTACTGAAATAAATGTGATATAAATGTGATGGAAGACAGGTACCCTGGAAACATGTTTATGAATAAATAGCCTTTGCTAATTTTGTCACTGACTTAGTTTTGTCTTTGACAGTTACCTGGATGCCACACTCGGATCCTACCAGGTTGATCTTTGATGCAGTCTTTGACTCTTGAACAGGAGTGCTTCCTACTCAGGACCCTTGAACTTCGGTTGCTGCTTCATTTGCTCAAAACAGTGAGTATTTTTTACTGAGTCATTTTTATAATAATATTTTGCAAATAAAACAAAAATTCAGATGTAGTTCCACTAAAAGTAAATTTCTATTACTTTAAAATTTGCCTAACTAACAATGAAAATTTTCATGTGATCTTTGACATACAAACTGGTCTGCCACCTTAGAAAGTCAACCAATGCTAAGCTTACCTTTGATGACAGCAAATTATAATGAATCTGATATGAGTAAAACCTAGATTTACAAAAGTAAGGTAACTATTAGCAAATAGAGTAAGAGTCTTGTTTTGCAAAAGGAGGGTAGGTCTGCACCCAGGAACACCATTAAGATCCTCTGAAATATTTCTTCAGTGTTTTCAGAATCTCTGGATTCCTGTCTGCTCAGAAATCAATAAAAAGAAATACTTTTCTAAGATACTTCCAGTTGAATTCTACCTCCAATATATCCTTCCAGTAAAGCTTCTTTTTCAAAAGGAAATTGATATTTTTCTCCTAGGACATCTAGGGTGGGGACAAAAGAATGTGAATAGAAACTATCTGAGCTCAAAATAGTTTTATACTGTTATAAGATAAAAGCAAATGGCATATTTGACAATTTCTCCATGATTTGCTTCAAAAAATTGAAATAAAGAATGTGTTCCATGAAGTGGAAGATATCATCTTGACAGAGGCCCTGCTTTCTTTGTCTTCCTCTGCTTTGAGCCACAGACCAGCTTGATCATTTTCAAGATCCATATTTTCCCTAAAACTGTTCCAACTTTTTATGGCACCTTTTCTTGCCAATAAGATGAGCATTCTAAGATGCTGCACAATAAGGGTTTGCTTTGTTTGCTTTGGGTAAATTCAAGTGTGTGTAAATGAAGAGTTTATAAATCACTATTTACCACCCTAGCTCTCTCTCTCTCTCTCACACACACACACACACACACACACACACACACACACACTCACATGCAGTCTAGTGTAAAGATAAATATAAGCACATGTAGCTACATGCTTCCCTTAGTGTGGATATTACAACCCAGAAGCACTGTGATCTGGTTGTTATACATTTGATACAATAATAAAATAATTGTATCAACCAAATGATTTATAAATGTCAACATGCACCCCCTTTCCTGATATGTTATAACTTCAGCTTTGATGACCAGCATGCATAACATTCTAGACTTCTAATATCTGAAACAATACATTAATGACACAATTTGAACACAATTTGACCTTAAATACTTTTCCCATTTCAATTTTCTAAAAAAATATGTGAACAATGTGTTGTGTCTGTATGTGTTTGTTAAAGTTTTGGTTCATTTTCTGCATCATCTAAATACACAAATGTCCCAATTCTTGTAAATATGTCTTTTAGAACAAGCCCAGCCTTGGAAACAGGGTCCTCACTTGTGATAACATGGTACTTCTAGGAGTTAGTGCTATGAGGAATACAAAGGATGCTTTTTTGCCCTGACTGGTTTGGCTCAGCAGATAGAGCATTGACTTGTGGACTCAAGGGTCCCAGGTTTGATTCCAGTCAAGGGCATGTACTTTGGTTGCGGACACAGCCCCCATGGGGAGTGTATAGCTGATTGGTGTTTCTAACTCTCTATCCCTCTCCCTTCCTCTCTGTAAAAAGTCAATAAAATAATTTTTAAAAAGGATGCTTTTCCTCTCTTTCTCATGCTTTCTCTATATAATGTATATAACACATAGATAATGTATACACATAATACATATATAATTTTTATATCTTATTTCATAACAGCTACTTTGCAAATAGACACTTTTGGCTTAACTTTAATTATAATTAAGAAAATCTCAGAGAGAAGTGAATTTCAGGGAGAAGGGAGCTCCATTGAAGGGCTATAGGTGTCAAAGATGCAGTGCTCTGTGCCAACAATGCCCCAAAGGAAACTGAGTGAAATATATTTTAGTAATTATCCCTACTCTACTATAATGGCCCAATTACCCCACAATTCTGAGAAGCTGAGAAACAGACACGTATGTTGTGCCCTCTACTTTCCCTAACAATGTTATATATTCCTTTGTTTTTTCCTCAGTGTGAGAGAATGAGTCCAGAGTTGTTCACTGTGGCATGCATCTGCCAAAATCCTAAAACCTAGGCTGTACGTAACTGAGGCCAAAGTTGAGAATCTTGAAAAATAAAATGGTGGATGAGTTCTATACCTGCCAAAATACTTAAAATCGTAATGGAATCCAACAAATCTGTGTTTTTCTTATTATAATTTATTCATGTAAGTTTAGGCAATTGCATATTTGCATTGCTGATAGCCTTCCCTCAAAGTATGTTGACATAGTTTTTCAATTTTTTGTATGTTTTGTTTTTCTTTTTGTTCCCTTGCTCCTTTGAGTGATCCTTTGCAAGGAGGCTTCCTTTTTAATGCAGGTTTCAACACCTACATCGCTGTTTTCTTTCTCAGAATGCTTTAAAATCTCCAGGCTTTGGTATTATCCCTATTTATTTATTTAAATAGAGAAGAATAAACTTGGGCAGGTGTGGCAATAAGCATACTGGAAGCCACCTGAGGCAAGTACCTGTCTATTTCTAATGTTTGCTTCTCTTCTTCCCTGCTTGGAGCAAGAACATCCTTCCAGAGGAAAACTGGAGGCTTCCATCAATCAGAAAGATTGTTGAAAGAGCCTTCCACAGCAGGGGAACCTCCCTCATTTCTCCCTTTGCCAGCTGTTCAGGTTCTTCCCCTGAACTTGCTTAGAGGTCTTAAAAGTTCAAGATTATACTTCAGTCACCACTCCCCCTCCAAAAAAAGTAACAAGACAAATGCATAAGATATGATAATGGTCAAACTAGTAAGAATTAAAGTAAATGGTGTGATATAAAAAGAGTTTCAAACAGGATTAATAATTCTACAATTTGTTATATAAAGTCAATTTTTCCCCACTTGCAGAGCAAAGATGCCCAGTGGTTTTATTGGTTCACTCATTATTAGGTATATATCATTTTCATTGTTTCACATTTTTAAAGTTTATTTAAAAAACACATTATTCATGAATAAAACATTTTTGGCTCCAGGCTGCCATACACTGAGGTTGGTCAGAGAGATTAACCATCCCTGGTTTAAAATAATAACATTGCATACAACATAGAAGTAGCATACTATTAAATAAGTATAGGGTTAGTCTCTCACACAAAGAGAAGTTTGTATCTCTGGTAAATTCCCCAGTATCAGTACCGTTGTTGTTGTTGTTGTTGTTGTTGTTGTTGTTGTTGTTGTTGTTGTATGTGTGTGTTTTGTCCTCTCCTTGGACAGGATCTCTCTTAAGAGTAGCATCTACTCTTTCAGGTCTTTTAGTGACCATGTCACCTTTGTCTGCATTGACTTATTGTAGCTTCTTTCCTCCTCCCTCTTCATCATGCAGAATGATGGTACATGTGGGAGCAGTTCCCTTGTTGCCTTACATGGAGCCATGGAGCCTGATGAATATGTCTAATTTCAGCTCCTTTTCATCACTCTATATATTTGAGAGGTCACATAGCTAAGCACCATCAAGAGACAGTTAAAACTCTATAACATTTCCTTGTACTCACACATTCATTTGGTTGGCATACATGGTATGCTTGTCCTGCTTCAGAGAGTTCTGGGGATGTTATCAGGAGGGATGCTGGATGTTGTCTAGGACACTGTGGCTATATCAGGAGAAACAGAGCAATGCACAGTACCCCAATTTACTAGAAGCTATTTGTTAGTTCAGTGTATCTGTGCAAGGAATTGGGCTCACCACATGGTTAAGTTAGAGCTATCCACTACTGTAGTGATTACCTATATGGAGTGATGGTCTGGTCATGGGCAGAGGAGAGATTGGAAGAGAACAGAAGGAAAAGAGTTAGGATGAAGATACTTCTCAACTTCCTGCCTTCCATGTTGCACAGCTATGTTTTCCATTCAGAGATAGTTTTCTATTACTGAAATGAAAATAAAAGAAAATCATTTTTTAAAACAATCAATAAAACTTAGTATGTTTATTCTACACAATTTGGTGAATTTGAATGAATGTGTTGCTTTTACATGGCAGGAACCATGGGCAGACCATTTAAGGAGACACACATCCTGGACTGCAGTTGTTGCTTTTCACATTGACAATTTTCCTTAGGTACTTCCTTTACTTATATATCTCTCAATATACAGTTATTTTAACTCTTTTACACTGTTAAATTGTCACAGTATTCATTAATGCAAATCTATATTAATAAAAGCATAATATGCTAATTAGAACTGACAGCCATATGATCTTCCAGACGTCCTTCCAGCCGATGCCGTGGCAGCAGGGGCTGAGGCAGAGGTGGTTAGGGGTGATCAGGCAGGCAGGCAAGCAGTTAGGAACAACAGGAAGGCAGGCAGAGTGGTAAGGGGTGATCAGGCGGCAGGTCATCAGTTAGGAGCCAGCAGTCCCGGATTGTGAGGTGGATGCCTGGCTGCCCGTTTAGGGCCGATGTGGGATTGGGCTTAAACTGGCAATCGGATATCTGCTGTGGGGACCCAGATTGTGAGAGTGTGCAGGCCAGGCCAAGGGATTCCCCTCCCCCCGCCCCCGCCATGGACAAATTTTGTGCACCAGGCCTGTAATAGAAAACTAAACAAAACAAATCATTCAAAATTAAAGGCCAATACATTGATATTTGTAGCACCATAAATTAGCTTGTTGTTTCCTCACATCTTACCAATTCCTTATTTTAAATAGGTCATTAATTTTGTTTGATTAGTATTTTATTTAATTATCTCCTTTAAAAAAATACAGAGAGAAAGGGAAAGGGAGAGAGAAACATCAATGATGAGAGAGAATCATTGAACACCTGCCTGTTGCATGTACCCCCACTGGGGATTGAGCCCGCAACCTGAGCATGTGTCTAAACCTGGAATCAAACCGTGACCTTCTGGTTCATAGGACAATACTCAATCACTGAGCAACATCGGCTGGGCTTACTTGGCTACCTTTAAACAAGGCTTTTGTTCTTGTTGGTGATGATTATTGGAACTAAGGTGACCTATGTAAACACCTTTGGAAGATTGATAAATTAAGGCTCTCTAGGACTGTGGAATATAGTTTTAGTAAGAGGTCAGGATTACATTTAACAGGCAGCCATGGTTTCTTATAAGCTGATAATACTATTTTATTCCCCTTTAAAACTAAAGCACAAGGCTCCCATCTCACAATTTAATTTAATGTGCCAGAGGCAATGGATTCTGCTTTTAATTGGATTAATTTCAATTTCTAAAATAAATCCAGTCAGTCAGTGAAGCAATAATCGAGTCAATCAGTCATTTTGACCACTGTCACTCACTGAATTCATGTGACATTTAACTGAAATGTGATGGAAATATCTAATTTTCCATTGCTATGTACGTGTTATAAAGATCTAATCACTGAGACAGCACTTGTTCATTTTAGGATTTAACTCAGATATCCAAAGTAGTCAATCAGAGAAGATAAGATTCACTGGAAAAGGTTGAAGTAGGTGCCCTGGTAAGATTTTGCCTTAGAATGATAAAAGAAAAAACACAATTCTTCATAATTCTAGATACGACGCAACCTAACTGGAAAGCCATTGTGTGCAACTGGGCCATTCTGGAAAAAAACTATTTTCAGTGCTTCTAAGCAAAAAAAATGCCTAACCAGAACATAACATAAGGGAGCCCCCACATGTACATAGCTTATTCCTAATGAAGTAAAGCTTGCAGCTTGCCTTGGAGAAGAGGCGAATGGGCATCATACACCAAGGCAACTGCTAGTATCAGCAATGTGTTGTAAATGTGATCTGTCAAAACTTTCCCCGAGGAAGCAAACCTTAAAAACCTAACAGATTCTCAAATGTCTAAAAAGATGATTTTTTGTTTCAATTTTGAAATAATCCTTTGATTTTTAGAGATTGTATATAGATTCCCCTTGCAGGTCTATTCCTCCAGTGCAGTATAAAACATACATTTTACCTGGATACTCTTCCTTTTTTTTATACTTTTCTTGACATTTTAGTTCTTCTTTTACTTCACGGTTATGTTGAGTCATGTATAAATAGCCAAATATTGATATATTGATTTAAAAAGGCTGTTACTTATGAAGCATTGTAAAAAGCATAACACCCACGTGTGTGTTTGTGTGTGTGTGTGTGTACTCATATATAACTCAATGGAATTTTTGGAAAATAAACATTTCTGGATCATCATGCAATAAACACATAATATACTGTTTGTGTCTTTTCATTTACAAGGCTTTTGTGTCAGAGTTATACATTTATAAAGTTTAGGAAGTGATGTCTAAACACTTTGGGTTTATATGAAGTACTTGTAGAAACTGTAAGAAAGGCGTTTTTTAAGAGTATAGATGAAAAACAAGTCAGTTATTTCCCATTTCCATTTTCTTATGTGTAAATAAAATAGAGCTTCACACAGAAAAGTAAAGTGGAAATAGTATTGAAACCTGACTTCTGAAAGAAGAATTTCTATGTCAATTTATAACTAGGTACATGGACTTATGATGAAGATAAATAGGGACAATATGGAAAAGTTGCCTATTGTTTCAATATTCAGATTTTGGCAAGTTCATATCTACATGATAAATAGCAGATGAGCTGGACTCTGGTGACTTAAATGCAGCAGCCCACTTCCAAAAGTGCAGGTTATAAAATATTCCTAAGTAACCATGTCACTTAAAAGTCAGCAAATTCAAAAAAGCTCAAGTAATGAGATTGGTCTCTTTCCACCAAATTAGAAATTTACTGCAAAATTTCTTGTGTGTGTGTATTTGTACTTCAATATCAGACACTCAGAATATACTCATAATTGTTTTCATGAATATATGTTCTTACAAACAAAATTTGTCAAATAATATTATTTTTATTATTACATATAGCAAAAATATAGGAACGAGCTCATAGGTGCAGAGAAAAAAAATTATGGTTATCAGAGGGAAAGGGGGTTGAAAGGATGGGTGAAAATGGTGAAGGGATTATGAAGTACATATTGATAATTACAAAATAGTCATGGTATGTGAAGTTCAACATAGGAAATATAGTCAATAATATTGTAATAACTATGTACTATATCAGGTGGGCACTTGAATTACTGGGGATCATTCTGTAAATTATATAATTGTTTAACTACTATGTTGTACACTTGAGATTAATACAAAATAATATTAAACATCTACTGTAATTGAAAAAAGAAACACCTCAGACTTGCTTCAAGAAGTACCCAATACAAGACACTGCTCCTGTTATAAAATTTTATGCCAAACTCTATATAGAGAGTCAGATAATTTTTAATGAATAAATGCATCAAAATTACTGAAAACACAGAGCATTTATGGCATTGTTTTAAGTAATTTTCCAGAATCAGAGATTATCAGTAATTTTCTTACTTCCAATTCTCCTGAGTTTTACATTTTTCAAAATCCCTTTCCACAAATATGGAATATATTTGTGACTATAAAAACTTTAAGTATACATTTAATATATAACTAACTACTGTAAAAGTCAAATAAGAAATTACATATGGAGTAGATAGCTCATGAAATTTACATTTTCACTTTTGGAAGAACAGGTCTGAGATCATATTTTAATCGTATTGTATAGTGACTCTATGAGGAATGGGATATTGTTTACTTCTATAGTAATTATATCATTTAGATCTTTAGACTCAAAATATTTTACAGATAGTTCTAATTTAAAAATGATGCATCATCTCCTATGTGTTAAATACTCTTCTTGCAACTGAGAATACAGTTGTGATAGAGATAAATTTGATTTTATAGAATTTGTATTCTTATAGCAGCCTTCAAAGAAACTCATAAAAATGTCCCCTGAACTATATCTATTTATGTATACATTTACACATATTTCTATTTATTCATTTAACTATCTGTCACTTCAAGTTAACAATAATGTGAATAAAATAAATGAATTAAGTGATGGAGCATGATAGAATAATGTTGGATGGGGTCAGGTAGGCTATACAGTGCAGACATCTCTGATGAGTTAACATCTGAAATACTATATTTTCTGGCATATAAGATGACTTTTTAACCCAGGAAAATCTTCTCAAAAGTCGGGGGTCATCTTATACGCTGGGTGTCGTCTTATAGGGCTGGTGCTGAAACTTGCGAGCTGTACTGGAAATCTGTGGTCACGGCATACAGTGGGGGGAGCTCAAAAATTGCCACACTCCATTAATTTCAATGGAGCCAGATGAAGACCTCAAGTGTCTCCGGTAGGCTCCTTTTTTTTGCCATATCCGGTCTCCGTCTGGACTTTTTAACCCAGGAAAATCTTCTCAAAAGTTGGGGGTTGTCTTATATGCCCAGTTGTCTTACACGCGGAAAACATGGTAAAACTGAAGGAAGTAAGAAAGAACGGGAGTATTTCAAGTAGTGGGAACAGAATTAAAAGGCTCTGAAGTAGAAATCAGTTTAGCATTTTTAAAAGCAGATAAAAAAATAGGAGAACACTATAGTTTTATGGAGCCAAGAGGTGAATAAAAAGGACATGTTAGAAAGATAGGTCAGGACAAAATTGTGAGGGTGTTCTAGGCCTTGTTAGGAAATGAGAGTTTAATTATAAATATTATGGCAAATAAACAGTGGGAATTTAATAGGTGGTATTGTGATATACTTTATATGTAATACAGATCATTGGTTGTTTATAGAAAGCAAACTATAAAAGAAGTTTCAACAACAAGAAGAAAACTAAAAGATATTGGGTTAATTAGAAGAGCAGAAGCTAGTGGCTTATGTTAAAGAAGCACAAGTGGAGATGGCAAAATTTCCCCGATTTGGAACATATTTGAATATGTATTTTATGTGAGAATGAGGGAATAACTGTTGGAGGAATCACATATAACTTGTAGAATTTTTGTCTAAGTATCAGATTAGTATATCCTATATAATAAAAGGGTAATATGCAAATTAACCCTAACAGCAGAACAACTGGGAATGACCACACACTGACACACACTGACCACCAGGGGGCAGATGCTCAATGTAGGAGCTGCTCCTTGGTGGTCAGTGCACTCCCACAGGGGGAGCTCTGCTCAGCCACAAGCCAGGCTGATGGCTGCCAGTACAGCAGTGGTGGAGGGAGCCTCTTCTACCTTCTCAGCAGCGCTAAGGAT